>SNQJ01S0055362.1:0-44426 GCA_010110895.2 Picea sitchensis
TTTTCATCAGTGAGATTGTGAGGCTGCATGGCGTGCCTAAAAAGATTATATCCTGACATAGCAAGAATTTTTTAGGCCATGTATCCTCTATATGCTTCATGGCTATGAATCTGTTGGGATTCGCATAACTCCCGACTCACTTCTGTTTGAGACATTCCATCCCTGCAACATAGCTAATTATGTGCAACAAAAGAGCCTTTGAATCCTTGGGATTATAGGCATGCACCTCAATATCTTTTGAGGAGGACCATGTGATTTTCTATTTTTATTTGATTTATGGTACATGTCATGCGCACATTTTATACATATCTCTTTGTCTGCGTATTCTCCTCTATATATAATACAATCATTCATATATGCATGATATGATATGTATTCAACACCCAACATTTTCAACATTTGATTTGCCTCTTCGCAACTACTGGGCAAGACATTATCACTTGTAAAAACCTTATCTTTGAATAACCTGTAGTTAGTGGGAAATAGAAATGTACAATGTCATTTAATGTTCATAAAATCAAGTGTTTTTAATGTTGATTGTGTGACAATATTTCTCACAATATAAGGGACTTGATGGCTAGTTACCTCAATATTGCTGAGAAACATGCGTTTGACATGCCAAAATTTTCTTTCAAGTTGTAGAATAACATTGTTGTCCCCAGTTGGGTAGACTTTGATCGACTGGGTCCAAAGAGAGGGGTGGTGGAAGCATATTTCAGGATTTCGAAAAAGGTATCAGTGATATGAGCGTCATTCCATAGATCATCGTTCTGGAATTCATCTAACAACATTGTCCCCATGGCAGTCACATCCTGTAAATAATCATCCATACCAACCTCTATTTAATTGAATCCATTTCCAACTTGTGAATAACTATTATTGCTATAGTCATTCCTAATTGGTGAATCTGAACGTAGTGGGAATTAAATAGGTCATTGATTCAACCATTCTTGGTATGCTTCCTCTCCGAGTTGTTGTCTTATTGTAGCCTTCTCTTGATTTGACATTGTAGTGGGGTGCAACGAAATATGATAGGTAGGTCGCTCATCATCATAATCCTAATTTCAAAAATATTGAACTTTAGTACATCGATGATATTAGTAAGTACGATGCAGTTGGTTTTTCAAATTACATTATACCTAACAATTATTACCACCGCTGACCCAGGATTGTGGCTGGAAGATGGCATGTTACAATTGGTAGGGAGGATGTCCATTTTCATCTACCAACTTCTTGTGGTATGTTGCTCATGATAAGAGCTTCCAACATTTTTGAAATGGTGGTATAGTTTCTTCATCTGAGCTCGATTCTGAATAAAGATCCTGCAAATTTGGATACATTTTTATTCAGATTGACATTAATAAAAAAGATAAATTTAATTAGATAATCGAAATATAAATAAAATATGAACTTACTGGACATGGAAATGGAGAACTCCATGATGGAATTTGAACAATATGGAATGGGTTGGAATTTGAAGAATTGGCCATTTTATATTCGAAGCTTTTCTCCCTGCATTTGAGCAAAATAAGCAATACATTTTTAAGAATAAGGTGACTTTAAGCGAAAAATGTATACTATGAAGTACTGCAAGTCATGCGGATCTATCCTAAAAGATAATTTAAGATGAATATACAATTTTATGTGCAAATAAAAATTCAGATAACTTTTTAAGCATAAAAGTGAACTTATTTAAACAAAACACATCAATGTGTCTATAACAATATAAATCATTGGGGCATTTAATTACTAACCACACTAGTTCTCAAGATTCAAATAAATAAAAAATAATTAAATGATATCAGTGCTCCAAAAATATTTAGCGCACCGATGCTTTGTATAATCAAACACACTGGTGCGTTATATTAATAAATGCACCGGTGTTTCGAAAAACTTAAAAAAAAGAATGACTATGTTTTTTTTCAATTGAAAATTGAGTGAGAATTTATTTTTCAAAAATCTAATTTAATAAAGTCCTTTAAATAGTAAGAAGGTATTCACTGTTTCATTATTTTTCCAAAATTTACATGCGAGAGATTTGCAAGAGAGACATAGCGGGGAGCACTGTGGAGTAGCAGAATACTTTGGAATAACAAAATTATTCAGAAAATCAGAATTTGAATGGCATGGTGATTCACTCAAAACCCTTTTCATAAATTCCTTAAAATAGTATTAAGCTATTCACTATTTCATTATTTTTCCAAAATTTATAGGGGGGAGATTTGCAAGAGAGACATATCTGGGAGCATTGAGGAGCAACAAAATACTTTGGAACAACAAAATTATTCAAAAGATCATAATTTGAAGTGTATGGTGATTCACTTAAAACCATTTTGGAGCAACAAAATTATTTAGAAGGTCGGAATTTGAAGGGTTTTGTGATTCACTCAAAACCTTGCATAGTAAAAATTTTAAGTTTTACTGTTGATTTTAATAATAAAATCTTTAACAATTTGTATCCCTATTTATATTTAATTAAAATAAAAATAAAATAAAAAAATTTCGTACTTACCTTAAACCCTTGCTTCTTCTTGCTTACATGACTGCAAAATTTCACCTTAGGGTTTAAATATCTCTATCACTTCACAGTTATGGCCTTTCATTTTAGGAATTTTAGATTTAATGGGTTTGCGTTTCTATATAAAAGACATTTTACATGTGATGCTAGGGGACCACTGATGCAGGAGCATTACCAGCGAAGCACAAGCAAAGGACAACTAGGCGCACTAGCGCACATTTTGAAGGACATGTATCACACAAATCTTTTGAAAAGAGTTGTAATTAAAGAGTGTATTAAATGGTGTAGAGCTAGATGGTTCATCGAAGAATGTATTTATTTTAATGTAGCTAAGGGCAATACAAATTTGATGTGTTTGATGTGATCTGTCTGTCACAAATATTTATTGTAATAAATATTAGTAGCTGATAGTTTTTAATTTGATAAGATCGCTTTAGAGTAGTTGGAGGGAAGAACTCAGAGAGCCCTCTTGTATAAAGTTTGGTATTGTTTCCAAGTAGAGGTTGTTGGATCTCTAGTTGTTGAGGAGCTACTGAATTTGTTGTTGACACTGTATTTTTTGAGGGTTATCACCATTTGTTGCCAAGAGTTGAGAGTTACCGAGAAGCAGTGTATGAACATATGCAATTTTCAGTTAAATGAATATAATAGAGGAACGTTGTCCCAAATGTGTGGCGTTGATGCGTTTATATGAATGAATGAATGGTAGATTTCCTGTTTGTTTGGAATTCTCTATTATTTCTTGTTCTTTTATTTATGCATGCATTTGCATGGATAGATGTATGAATCAGTGAGATTTTAAATAAGTTTCAATTGTTTCTTTTCTACGAGAAAGTGCAAGTGTGCATAGTGTCTGCAAGGAGTGCGTTGACAGAGTCTATCTCAACTCACAAGTCATAAGGGATAACGTAAATTTTGTGTGAAAGGAGTGCATAACGTCCGCAAGGTGTGCATGACAGAGTCCATTCTGACTCATAAATCTCTGGAGAGGTAGTTTCCAATAAGTTTATCTTTAATGAGTGTGTGACCGAATCTTCTGACTCAGAGGCTCAGGAGGAGTAGCTGAAATTGTCCACAGAGTGACTGGATTTCAGAGGAGAACCTGTTGCAAGGTGTGCATAGACTGAAGTTCAACAAGGTGTCGAAAGGAGTATTCAAAGGGAGCAAAGGTTCGAGGAAGAACAAGATCAGGAGGAAGAACGACGAGAAATATTCTAAGGAAAGAGTCCTTTGAGGTTTCCCAAATTTAGAAAAGTGAGATCCATCTAGGAGGGATTGGAATCACTCCAAACCATCAGATTTGGTAAGAGTTGCATGAGGGTTAGGCATGAAGTATTTCGGAGGTCGGAGTTCAGTAAAATTCAAAGCATTGAAAGGTGGGATTGGTGAAGTGGCGAACTCGCAAAGTGAATCTCAACTGTTGGTTGAGAGGATAGACGCAAAAAAAGATTAAGGATTCTGGAAGTTAGAGGTCCGGAGGAAGTAAGTGTGGAGTGAGTGAAGTTTTTCAAAGTCGCAAAACTTGAAGCTTAGCTAGACCGTCAGATATAGGGAGACACATGGTAGAGATCCGTGAGTTTGTAGGAAGTTTATTTGGAGGGAAACAAAAGAGGAGATTGTAGTATTTCTGGAGCTTGAAGTGGCAAAGGTTTGGCCCGAGGTCATAGCCCATGGTCACATAGTAGAGAAAGAGTCTAGCACAATATTAGGACTCGCTAATTGGTGTTGCCAAGCACTAGAGATCAGGGTTTTAAGTGGTTCAAACTTACAAGAGACATCAAGGGGACATGTGTGAGCGTATAGATTGCTCAGGGTTTATTGAAGACCCGAAGAACTAGTTTGGTTTGGAGAGTTGAAGATCCAAGACCGGGAGGTCATGCGATCCCCAGGAGAGAAGGGGCTTTCCGTTAGGAGTGGTATCATAGCAGATACAAAATTGACTTCTATAGACAAAAGGAGATAGAGAAGTAGGCCGATATTGACAAGTGGTATCAGATACATCAACACAATGCTGCCTAGAAGACATGTAGAGCCACCTGTAGAAAATAGAGATATGAAAAGGGAGATGAGAGAACTATGTGCAAGGATGGATGCCATGGAAACAACAAAAAGAAGAGCACTTGATGTTGAGGATGTCAACGATGTAGAAAATGAAGAAGTGGAAGTTGAAGAAGCTGTAGTAGTGGACGTTGCGGAAGAGCGCTTGTTGAAAGCGGTTGTTAAGTTGGGATCTAGAGCCAAGATAGATATCCCAATGTATGAGGGAAATTTGGACGTCGAAGAATTTCTTGATTTGTTACGAGAAATGGATAAGTATTTCAACTATGGAAATGTCGATGAAGAGAAAAAGGTAAAGCATGATGTCACCAGGTTGAAAGGACATGCAACACTATGGTGGGATGAATTGCTGGCTGACAGGAGAAGCAAAGGAAAAAAAAATCAAGAGTTGGGATCGAATGGTAGGTAAGATAAAGGAGAATTTCATACCCAAGGATTACCAGATAAATCTATTCAGAAGATTGCAAAACTTGAGACAGAAAGGGATGACTATGAATGAGTACATAGAGGAGTTCTACAGACTGAACATCAGGGCTGGATAGAAAGAGAGGGATGAGGAAAAATTTTCTAGGTACATCAATGGCCTGGGATATGAAATCTAGGATGAGATCAACATGATCACGGTAAGGATAGATGCGTACCAAATTTCACTGAAAACATAAGAGAAGTTGGCAAGGAAGCAGAGTCAACAAAACAGAAGTAGAAGCTTGAACAGAGGCAACGGAGTTTCCCATGACAAGACATAGAAGCCCAAAGGTGAGACAAAGAAACCACATAGTTTCTCTGAGAGAGGAGGAAGTTCCCGAGGAAGGAAGAGTGGTGGTAGAAACTCTTTTCCTAGAGGAAGAGGAAGAGGTAGAGGAAGTGCGATAAAGTGTTATGCTTGTGCAAAGATATAATAGATGTCTTGGGAATGTCCTGAGAGGAAGAAAGAAGGAGGCGAAGCTCACATTTCGGAAGCACATAAGAGAGATGTTGAATCATAAGGCGCAGAAGATGGGAGATATTTGATGATGAAGAAAGTTCTCTTAAAGCTAGAGACAAAATTTGACAAATCGATATAGAGGAACAACTTGTTCAGGACAACTTGCAAAACTAAGGACAAAGTATCCAAGGTGATAATTGACAGTGGGAGCACTGATAATTTAGTATCCACAAAAGCCTCCGGGGGGCAGCTCAATTGGCAAGTGCCGTGAAAATGAAGTTCCATGAGGTTTCGAGTTCAATTCCCCCCGACTTACCTTGTGTGCCACGTAAGGGGCATCGTGGGCACACCTGGAGGTTATAGGGGTAGCGGTTGGATAACACGGCCACGTAGAGATGACTATACATCCAACACTGTATAAAGTCTCATGGTTGCAGAAGGGTCATCAGGTAACAATCACTAAACAATGCTTGGTTGAATTTAAAATAGGGGGATATAGAGATAAAATTCTATGTGATGTGATTCCCATGGATGTATGTCATGTTTTGTTGGGAATACCATGGTAGTATGAAAAGAACGTCATTCATGATGGGAGAAGAAATAATTACAACTTGGAGAAGAACGGTAGGACACATATGTTATTGCCAATTGAAGAGAAGAAAGTGAAGGAAGAAAACGACACGAGTATATTTCTCATGAGTGGGAAGGAAATCCTGAGTGAAGTTAAGAAGGAGCAGGAGATGTAGTTTGCTATAGTGAGGAAGCCAAGAGTTATCCTTACAAGTAATTCTATGGATAATTTTCTTGAGTAAATTCAGGAGTTGTTAGAGAATTTTGTTGATATAGCCGTGGATGAGTTGCCAAACTCATTTCCACCTATCAGAAGTATTAAACATTACATTGGTTTGATACCAGGATCAAGCCTTCTGAAGAAAGAAATGTACAGGTTGACACCTCAAGAGAATGAGGAGGTGAAATTATAGGTTCAGGATCTGTTAGACAAAAGTTTAGTTAGATAAAGCTTGAGTCCATGCACAGTACCAACTATGTTGAGTTCGAAGAAGGATGGAGGATGGATAATGTGTACAGACTCAAGGGCCATAAATAATATCACCGTTAGGTATGGATTTCCATTGTCGAGGAAGGATGATTTGATGGATTTCTTGAGTGGAGCGAACTATTTTTCAAATATAGATTTGAAATGTGGATATCACCAGATAAGGATGAGAGAAGGTGATGAGTGGAAGACAACATTCAATACAAACAAGGGATTACATGAATGGCTTGTTATGTCGTTTGGCTTAACGAATGCCCCAAGTACTTTTATGAGGTTGATGAATGAAGTGTTGAAATATTTTATTGGAATGTTTGTGATCGCATATCTAGATGATATATTGGTCTTCAATAAAACTGAAGAGAAGCATCTGAGGCACTTAACATTAGTGATGAAGAGGTTACAGTGGGATAAGTTGTTGATAAATTTAAAGAAATCCTATTTCATGAAGACATAGCTCATTTATTTGGGTTTTGTGATCTCTTTGAATGAATTGAGGATGGATCCTGAAAAGGTGAAAGTAATCAGAGAATGGCTGCCACCAAAGAGTATATTTGAGGTAAGAAGCTTCCATGGATTGACAAGTTTTTACCGAAAGTTCATTAGAAATTTTAGTGAGATTGGTGCACAAATGATGGACACAGTGAAGAAAAGACATAAGTCTTTCAAATGGATAGAATAGGCTAAGAAGAGATTCAACATATTGAAGGAAAAGATAACGGAACAACCGATTCTAGTATTACCGGATTTCAAAAAGACATTTCAGGTGAGATGTGATGTGAGTGGAGTTGCAATTGGAGCGGTCTTAAGCCAAGATAATAGGTCTGTTGCGTATTTGAGTGAGAAGATGAATGATGCCAAGAGGAAATACTCCACATATGATAAAGAATTATATGCCATAATTCAATCATTTAAGAAATGGAGACACTATCTAATTCCGAAAGAGTTTTTCTTATATAGCGATAATCAAGCTTTACAATTCATAACCAGACAAGAGAAGTTAAACCAGAGACATGCCAAGTGGATAGAATTTATGAAAAAAATCACTTTTGTCATTAAACATATTTCTGGTCATGCTAATAAGGTTGCTGATGACTTGAGCAGGAGATGTCAAATATCTGCAGGAATTTCAAGTGAAGACCTTGGGGTTTGACCACCTTAAGGAAATGTATCATAATGATCTAGATTTCAAGGAAGCATATGAAGCATGTGTGAATCATGTGCTCGGGAACAGAACCCAGTGGGATGAATACTTGATTTAGGATGGGTTGTTGTTCAAAGGATGCTAGTTACACATAGAAAAGTGATCGATGAGGGAGAATCTGCTGAAGGAAAAACATAGTGGAGGTATAGCTGGACATTTCGGCCATGACAAAACGTTTTCAGAGTTGAACGGTTCAGATTATTTGCCAAGTATGAGAGTAGAGGTGAAAATTTTTGTGAACAAATGTAAGTTTTTCTAGTATGCAAGGGGAAAGAAGCAAAATACTCGGTTGTATCAACCATTGCCTATTCCAGAGAGGCCTTGGGATGCAATAAGCATGGATTTTGTGTTAAGATTACCAAGGACACACAGAGGAAGTGATTCCATATTTGTGGTAGTTGACAGATTTTCAAATATGGCACACTTTATCCCATGCTAGAAGACTCGTGATGCAACACACGTTGCTAACTTATTTTTCAAAGAAGTTGTGAGACTCCATGGATTTCCCAAGAGTATTGTTTCATATAGGGATACCAATTTTTTTGGTCATTTCTGGAGAACATTGTGAAAGAAGTTGGGAACAAAACTATCCTTTAGTTCTTCATATCACCCTCAAACATATGGATAGACTGAAGTGGTGAATCGAAATCTAGGGAATTTGCTGAGGAGTTTGGTCACTGAACATCATAGCCAATGGGATCAGATTCTAGCACAAGCAGAGTTTGCATACAATGACTCAGTGAACAGAAGTACCAAAAAGATTCCATTTCAGATAGTGTATGGAATGAATCCGAGGGGAGTGTCAGAGTTAAGAGATCTGGAATAGAGTGAATTTAGGAGCAGTGGAGTTGAATACTTCGCTGCAAAAATGCAAGAACTTGATAGTCAGATCAAGGAGTAGTTGAAGAAGAGCAACAATGAATACAAATGCATAGCTAATCAACACAGGAGGAGACTTGAATTTGAAGTTGGAGATAAAGTTCTAGAACATATCAGGAAGGAGAGGTTCCCTAGAGAAGCGTACAATAAGATAAATTTGAAGAAGATAGGACCGTGCAAAATCCTAAGAAAAATTGGTGAGAATGCTTATGAAATAGAGTTGCCAGAAGATGTGGGTATATCCCCGATATTTAAGATTTCAGACCTGTATCCTTATAGAGAAGATGTATTTGGAGGATCCAAAGATCAAAAGGAGATCCAGTGGAAAAAGCATATGCATGTAGCAGAGAAACCACAAATAGAGCAGATCATAGATCAGTGAATTGGTAAGAAGACTAGAAGGAAAACATATTTTGAATATTTGGTAAAGTGGAAAGGACTACCAATAGAATATAGTTGGGTAAATGAAGTGGATATCTAGAAACATGGAAGGTCAGTGCAGGAGCTCATGGACAAGAGTCCATGAATTTTCAGCCAGAGGAATATGATGCAGGAGCATCGCCAGTGAAGCACAAGTGGAGGACAACTAGGCGCACTAGCGCACATTTTGAAGAAAATTAAATTTTGAAGGATGGGTATCACAAAAATACTTTGAAAAGAGTTGTAATTAAAGAGTATATTTCAATGTGTTCCATCTGATCTGTCTATCACAAATATTTCTTTTAATAAATATTAGTAGCCGATAGCTTTTAATTTGATAAGATAACTTTAGAGTAGTTGGAGGGAAGAACTCAGAGAGCCCTTTTATATAAAGTTTGTTATTGTTTCCAAGTAGAGGTTGTTGGCTCTTTAGTTGTTGAGGACCTGCTGAATTTGTTGTTGACACTATAGTTATTGAGGGTTATTGCCATTTGTAGCTGAGAGTTGATAGCTATCGAGAAGCATTGTATGGACATATGTAATTTTTAGTTAAATGAATATAACAAAGGAATATTGTCCCAAATGTGTGGTGTTGATGCATCTATCTATATGAATGAATGGTACATTTCCCGTTTGTTTGGAATTCTCTGTTATTTCTTGTTCTTGTATTTATGCATGCATTTAGATGGCTATGTATGAATTAATGAGATTTTAAATAAGTTTCAATTGTTTCTCTTCTAAGAGCAAGTGAAAGTGTGCATAGTGTCTGCAAGGAGTGTGTTGACAGAGTCTATCTCAAATCACAACTTAGAAGGGATAACGTAAATTTATGTGTGCAAGGATTGCATAGCATCCACAAGGTATGCGTGATAGAGTCCATTCTGACTCAGAAAGCTATGGAGAGGTAGTTTCCAAGAATTTTATCTGCAAGGAGTGTGTGACCGAGTCTTCTGACTCAGAAGCTCAGGAGGAGTAGCTGAAATTGTCCACAGAGTGACTGGATTTCAGAGGATAACTTGTTGGAAGGCATGCAAAGACTGAAGTTTAATGAAGTGTCGAAAGGAGTATTCAAAGGGAGCAAAGGTAAGAACGACGAGAAATATTCTAAGGAAAGAGTCCTTTGAGGTTTCCCAAATTTAGCAAAGTGAGGTCCATCTAGGAGGGATTGGAATCACTCCAGACCATTAGATCTAGGAAGAGTTTCATGAGGGTTAGGCGTGAAGTATTTCAGAGGTCAGAGTTTGAGACACTTCGAAGCATTGAAAGGTGGGATCATTGAAGTTGCGAACTCGCAAAGTGAATCTCAACCGTTGGTTGCGAGGAGACACGTGGCAGAAGATTAAGGAGTCTGGAATTTAGAGTTTTGGATGAAGTAAGTGTGGAGTGAGTGAAGTTTCATGAAGTTGTGAACCCCGAAGCTTAGCTAGATCGTCATATCTAGGGAGACACATGGTAGAGACCCATGAGTTTGGAGGATGTTTTTGTTAGCGCCACCATTTTTCTTTCCATTTTAGAGTCAGTTTTAAACTCACGTTGTGACCCATGCACTCAAACATGTGAATTCAGGTATGTAACATCGTGAGTTTGAATTCAACAAGTGTCCGGTTGGCCCTTGGAAACGGGAAGGGATGTCAGATTTGAAACTTGTATAAGAGGTACGGGTATGTCTTTTCCAAGAAAGTCGAGTCATGTTGAGAAACCAGTCTCTACGTGCCCCAGGTCGATTCAAGGGGTTAATAGAGGTCACATCGGCAAGTACAAAAGTTATTACCAGTTCATCATGGAGGCCAAGGGAACAAAAAATCACGACATTCATATCATGCATTCCTAGCAAGCCTTATCACCTATATCCTACACGCAGGAATTTTCCATTGAAAACCTGGAATTTTCCATTGAAAACCTGCAACTTGACTTGGAACATCTCGTTGCCATGAATTCACTATCCTCCATCGTGATTTCCTCTCTTTTCCAATTTGTTATAAATCTCGGATGCTCGACATTATCTCCAAACATAGAACCATGCCTAAACTCTATTTTCAATTTACCTTGCCAGTTCAGCTTGTTCAAAACCTTCCCTCCTGTGCGTTTGTTGGATAAATTGTGCACATAGTTCACCTTGGTCACACCATGGAAACCTCTTAGATCGCAAGGAAATGCGATCGGAGCAACAAAACTACAAGGTCCAAGCCCCAAAGGGACTGGTATTCATTCTCACCTGCGACAGGCATTCCCAAATACGTGAAAGGAACTATTCTTTTACTTGTAGAGAAGACCATAACAAATCGAAGAAAATCTAAAATGGAGGGATTCACATAGGAAGGGAAGACATTAATATCCCCCTCTCCCCAACAAAAAATTCCTCAGAGGAGGGATAGGATGAGAAAGAATAGGAGATCATGGAAGCTCGAATTTTAGAGGAACCGTGCATTGGATTGACAGCTGAAGAACTACTCAGATGCGCCATCCGGCTAGAACCTGCTGGGATATAAAGCCACAAAGACAAGAGAAGAAAAAGGAGAGAAGATATCATAGGAGCAAATGAGTAAGTTCCATCTCAGCAAATGAAGCAAGCAAATCTAGCTATCATCGAACTCTATCAGGAAAACATGGAATTAAGGCGACAACTAACGACAAAGGCTACATAAGCGTCTGCAATGAAGGGTCGCAAAGGGAACATGGCATGGTTGAAAAGGTAGCTCAGAGAAGCGCAAGTCACCATTGTATAGCTGTGAGAAACATAGAGACCGACAAAACAAAGGCATGAGAAAAATTCCAGAGAATGCGAAATGACCGAGAAGGAAGCCCGCGTAGCTCTCGCCAGCGTGCAGGAAAAACAAGTTTAGCTGGCACCTGTCTCTGCACCTGCAAAGGATGAGAAAATTCTTGGCAGTTTTGAATGATACGTTTCTCTAAAGAACACTACCATTTTGATAATGACCACGATGATCTAACAACTTATTACTACGCGCAGTTCTTAGCAAATGATCATGTCACGGAAATCGAAGCCGTTATTTACAGACAACAAACTACTGACAGTCTCCTGTTCATCGGGACACCTTCTCAAAGGGACATAATGACACATATTTTCCCCATGCCAAAGCCTGACCGACAATTAGATCCATGTGGCGAACCTGCAAACAATCATAAGTAAACATGCGTGATTATTGTCTATTTTTGGAAAACTCTATGCGAAGAGTCTCCAATGCATGTTGCTCAATTTTCCTAGTTATAAGGGTTAGCAGTTAGGAAGCAGGGTAGCCCAAGAAGAACCCTCATTTATATATTTCATCTTTTCGATGTAAGCTAGGTTGGTTGGAAAATTTGGTAGACGATAGTTATTCTATGTAATATGAAGTTTTGACCAGAATTTAATGCAAAGGTCCTGTGACTTGATGAAAATATTCTAGTTGTAACAGTTGGATGTATTGTTCTTCTTTCTTTGTGTATGTGATTTTCTGTTATCTTTATTTCATATCTCTTTATGTCTATTTCAGAATGAATTATCGAACCTGCGGATTTGCTGCACAACGCCCCTTGTTCGCGCCACTTAGACAAAAAAATTTCCTCTAAAAGCTAACTATGAATTCACCCACATCGACGCTCCTGAGTTGCTTCCTATAATTTCTCCCACCACACATTATGGTTTTACACTGAAGGTTGTTGCTCGCCTACTCTTATCCTCTCGAGTCCACTCACTGAGTCATTTGTCTCGTCTCTTCCTCAGATCGACCCCATAGCCCAAGTCTTACTTTACTGCGCTAATATAACCAGAACCCATCATATCATAGGTGTTAAATCTAGCCATTGTTTCAAAGTCATATCTTGCGCAGAGACCACGCCATTTTCGAGAGAGCCCTCTCCATATCTGAAAGGCTATTTTCGGTTCTCAAAGTTATTTGAAAAAGTTACCTTCATCGTATTTTTATCATCCAAACAGATTTACAGAGTACTAACATTTTGGCGCTGTTGTCGGGGAACAAAATTGAATAGATTTTTGCTGGGAGAATGAAAACATTGTAGTTTGAACCCTGAGGGTAACAAAGGGACAAACATCCATGCCAGCTGAAATCCTTACCCTGGCGACTCCAGTCCAAACAAACTAGTAGATCCAAGTAGCACAGTTCAGGAAACCTGGCTCCAAAGATGATTTACACCAGAGTGGATCCTGACCCAAACCCCTCGGAACCTATGTATGACCCCGAGAATATTCTGTGTAAGGCTAGATAGAGAGAAAGTGTTGGACTCATTCTACTACCTAGACAGAAGACTATTCTTGCCCAAATATGATGCGTAGATTATTGAATACCTTGATTTTGATGCATTCTCTGAGCAAACTCTGTTTCGGTCGAAGTCAGAAACCAGTTTGGACGAGACTGTTTTCGAACCAAAGAAATTTTGAGCCCTAGTATCAAATAATATCCCTCAAAATCCAAATCCTTCTGGGGATATGGCAGCCAGTTATGCTCCCCTCATCCCGCCTGCCCAATTACATGACTTGCCTCAAAATTATAGCTAGAGGATCAGGCTCTACGACGCCGAGAAAATTTTTTCCTCTCAGAGGCACCTGAATTAGTTTAATGATTTCATCGACCTGGAGGAGGTGGACTATGCAGATGAAAAAATGAGGTTGTTCGCGCAAAGGCTCTTGGGAGATGTAAGAAAATGGTTCAAATCCCTCTCGCCCGAGAGCATTCGGGACTTCACCACATTCGAGACGTCGTTCCTAGGAAAATGGGGGGGACCCCTGATACTCTGAATATTCAAGATGGTCACCCTGCCATCCTTTTTGGTCCACGCGTTGAAGAGACAGGCGATACCGAAGATGTCCCTCCTTTCTACGTCAGTCTGAAGATCCATGACATGAACCTTCATAACACTATGATGGATTTTGGTGCGTCTCACAACTTCATGTTGAAGGTGATCATGGATGAACTAGGTTTGGATGTCACCAGGCCTTACAAATACCTTTTCTCCTTTGATTTGAGGAAATTCAAGTGTTTGTGCCTTATCAAGGACCTAGTTGTATCATTGGCTCAAATCCCCACTAAAAACATGGTCATGGACATGGTCATTGCAGACATACCCCCAAAATTCGACATGCTTCTCTCAAAGTCATGGGATGCAAAGTTGAAGGGCACGTTGTAGATTGATATGTCATATTCCATTATCCTTGCTTTTGGCCATGACAAAAGGTTGTACAAAGAAGTGTTGTTGAAGTACATGGTAAGCAACAAGACACAACCACACAGTCATCCCATATACGCCGTAGACATTGAGGTGGGGTCTTCTATATTCTACAATGACCTGAATTTCAAAGAGGAAGAGCCAACAATCATTGTAACAGCTGGCGAGGATACCGCGTGGGAAACAACAGAATGTGTCGACCTAAAAGACCGAACAAAAACTAGGGTGTGGAACAAGAGTTTTGACGGCGAAGTCAGCAGAGAAGCAGCTGGGGCCGGCGTATAGGTGAGCCCTTCTGAAGAAAGCACGAAGTTGTGCTCATACAAGCTCGCATTTGAATTCACTAAAAACATAGTCGCGTATGAAGCACTAATATTGGGCTTACAAGTTCTGAAAGAATTTGGCACACAAAAGATAACAGTGCACAGAGATTCTGAGCTGATCATAAATCAGGTAAAGGGTGTATATGAGACCAAATTCCCCAGGCTGAGAGCATACCTGAATTTGGATTTGGACCTCCTCAAAGGATTCTCAAAATATGACCTATCTTCTATCCCAAGAGAGAAAAATCAGATCTCCGATGCGTTTTCCACCTCGGCCTCAATTTTTAAGATCCCCATATTCCCAAACAAAAAGCATGAAATTGAGTTTAGGCACAGGCCGACAGTGCCTAATAATATCAAACACTGGCAAGTGTTCGATGATGACAAACATGTGAAAATATTCCTCCTTATAAGCGACGAGTTCATTAATACAAACATTGATGAGGAATGTTGCGACAACGAAGGTGAGAGCACGGATGCACGCAGTAACGACGACCCTTTCCAAAAACAGATCATGGGAAGGGACATAATATAATTAAAAAATAATATTATTTCAAAGGGGTTGTTGCCACTGGAAAATATGTTTGACGAGAATGATGTGGCTAAGAACCCAAAGATCATTGCAAGCGAAGAAGACGTGCAAGATTTCAAAATCGGGACTGAGGAGAACCTGAAGATGGTAAAATTATCCAAGACACTCAGTCCATAGGTCAAGCAGGACTATGTAAAGCTCATGAAAGATTTCTCGGACGTCTTTGCATGGAGCTACGATGACCTGAAAGTGTATGACACGAAAGTGATCCAACATGTTATCCCTCTCAAGGAAGATCAAAAACCTTTCAAACAGAAGTTGAGATGAATAAATCTGTTGTTGTTTCCACTGATCGAGAAGGAGGTAAAGAAGATTTTTGATGCTAAAATTATTGTTTCTTTGAGATTCTCAAAATGGGTAGCTAATTTGGTACTCGTGAGAAAGAAAAGCGGTGAGATAAGACTGTGTGTGGAATTCCGAAATTTAAATAAAGTGTCTCTTAAGGACCACTATCCCCTTCCTAAAATGGACGACATCCTGCAAAAGGTGGTGGGGTCCCAGAAGATGTCTATGCTGGATGGGTTTTCAAGATATAATCAGATCATGGTCCACCCAGAAGACAGAGAGAAAATGACTTTCAAAACTCCATAGGGAACGCTCATGTACGCCAAGATGCCATTTGGCCTAATGAACGCTGGAGCCATTTTTCAGTGGGCCATGGACATCGTGTTTGCTTATGAAAAGGAAAAATTCATTGCGATTTATTTGGATGACATCACATTGTACTCTGCCTCCGACATACAACATCTCGAGCACCTGAAGAGAGTTTTTCAGAAGTGTAGAAAGTTCGGCATATCACTAAATCCAAAGAAATCACATTTCGCGGTGGAACATGGAAAGCTATTAAGGCACATCATTTCCAAGGAAGACATTAAAATAGACCCCAAAAGGGTTGAAGGGATCCTGAAGATCAACACCCTGCATAGTAAAAAGGAGGTGCAATCCTTACTGGGAAAGGTAAACTTTTTGAGGAGATTCATCCCAAACCTGGCGGAAATCGTAAAACATATAACTTGCATGCTCAGGAAGGGAAACAAGATTAAGTGGAACCCGAAGGCCAAGAAGTATTTCGAATATATAAAAGTGGTCCTGACTAAGGATCCTGTGCTAGCAAGCCTAGACTTTACGAAATATTTCCTCCTTTTTTCATTCGCCTCAGAACACACTATTGCTAGCGTACTGCTGCGAAGGACGAGCATGATTTCGAGAAACCCATAGCCTATTTCAGCCGGACACTGCGCGACACTCCACTAAGGTATGACATCATGGAAAAGTAGGTGCATGCCTTAGTAAAAGCCTTGAAAGAATTGAGGATATACATACTGCACTCCCATGTTATCGCTTGTGTACCCAACAGTTCAGTAAAGGATATTCTAACTCAACCTGACCCGAAAGGAAGGAGAGGCAAGTGGATAGTGGCCATGTTAGAGTAAGACCTTGAAATCAAGCCTAGAAAGCTGATCAAAGGTCAGGGTATTGCAAAATTGATGGTGTAGTCAGACTGTGATGCTGTAGGGATGATTTTCATCGCTGTTCTGTCGGAATGCCCCCAAGAAGAAAAAAATGCGCAGGCGCCTCAAAAATTCATCGATTCTCCATGGTACGCGAACATCATCTATTTGTTGTAAAATATCCAGGCCCCTTCGGGTGTGAGTAAGACTAAGGCCAGATTTCTCAAGCTCAAAGCGGTTAAGTTCTGCATCCCGGACAACTCACTGTACTGGAAAGATCCCGGGGGAATATTATTGAGCTGTTTACTGGAAGATGACGCGAAGTGGGCCATACAAGAATTTCACAAAGGTGACTGTGGAGGACACCACTATTGGAAGACCATCGCGCACAAAATATTGAGGGCAGGTTATTATTGGCCTACAATTTTTGTTGACGTATATAAGGAGGTATCCAGCTGCCACGAATGTCAGATTTTCGACTGAAGAAGAAATCTGTAACCCCTTCCACTGAAGCCAATATCATTCGAAGCAACTTTTATGCAGTGGGGTCTAGAATTTATAGGAGAGATAAACCCTCCATCCTCTATGCAGCACAAATGGATACTCACGACCACCGACTATTTCACGAAATGGATAGAGGTGATCCCCACAAAACAAGCTATTGACACAGTCATTATCCAATTTGTGGAGACGAACATTTTGTTGAGGTTTGGGTGTCCCATTAAGATCATTACAGATAATGAAGACACATTCAATTCTAAGAGGATGGATAAGTTTTGACAGGATTATAATATAACCCTAGGGTATTCCACGACATACTATCCGCAGGGAAATGGGTTGGCAGAATCCTCGAATAAGATCCTGAACAGGATTATCAAAAGACTGCTATAAGAAAAAAAGAGAGCCGGGAATAAAAAAACTTATCTACATGCTGTGGGCAGACCGAGTCACCACCAAGAAATCTATATCAACGTCACCTTTCCAGATCACTTATGACGCAGACACGATTTTCCCTACTTCACTGGGACTACCCGTCAGGAAGTTGTTGCAAGAACAAGAGGCCATGCCAAATGATGTTCAAAGGAGGATTAATCAACTAATTCACACACAGAAGGAGAGAGAGAAGGTGTATAATAGGTCACAGCTCCATCAAGAAAAGATAAATAAAGCCTTCGATAAGCGTTCTAAGCCAGAAGATTTTCGGTTGGGTGACATAGTTTTGAGATGGGACACAAGAAATGAAGGTAAAGGGAAGCATGCTGAGTTCAACCACCTTTGGATGGGTCCTCCCAGAATCTGCGATCAAAGCGGAAAAAATGCTTATTTTCTAGAAGGACTAGATGGAGAAAATTTTGATTGGGGCCCTGTAAATGGCAGGTTCCTAAAACATTACCTGATGAAATAAAATCCGTTTAAGTCATTTGTCATTGTAAATAATCGTTTTATTTTGCATCGAGTCTGTAGGTCAGTAGAAAATTGAAGCTCGAATCAAAGGCCCTAAGTTTATGCTGAAGTCTTAGAAGCCACGCCGATAAGTTTAGTTTGTTTTTCCTAGTATCTAGAAGTCAAATAAAGACCAATGGTTAGGCACCTGGTCTACTGTTCTTTTCTACCTCATAGGAAGGATAACATCCCTGTTGGAGCCAGCTGTTAGCGCTGCCATTTTTCTTTCCATTTTAGATTCGGTTTTAAAGTCACGTTGTGACCCATGTGCCCAAACATGTGAAGTGAGGTACGTAACACCATGAGTTTGAAGTCAACAAGTGTCCGGTTGGCCCTTGGAAATGGGAAGGGATGTCAGATTCGAAACTTGCATAAGAGGTATGGGTATTCCTTTTCCAGGAAAGTCGATTCCTGTTGAGAAACCAGTCTCTACGTGCCCCAGGTCGAGTCAGGTGGTTAATAGAGGTCACATCATCAAGTACAATAGTTATTATCAGTTCATCATGGAGGCCGAGGGAACAAAAAATAACGACGTTCTTATCATGGATGCCCATCAAGCCTTATCACCTGTATCCTACACGCGGGAATTTTCCATGGAAAACTTGCAACTTGACTTGGAACATCTCGTCACCATGAATTCACTGTGCTCCAGCATGATTTCCTCTCCTGCCCAAATGCTCGACATTCTCTCCAGTCATAGAACCAGGCCTAAAATATATTTGCAATTTCCCTTGCCAGTACACCTTGTTCAGAACCTTCCCTCTTGTGTGTTTGTTGGATAAAATATGCACGTCGGACATCATGGGAGCTCAAATTTCAGAAGAACCATGCATCGGATTGACAGCTGAAGAACTACCAAGATGCACCATCCGGCTAGAACCTGTTGGGGGATTGAGCCACGAAGATAGGAGTAGAACAAGGAGAGTAGATATCACAGGAGAAAATGATCAAGTGCCATCTCAGCGACTGAAGAAAGCAAATTTGGCTATCGCCGAACTCTATCAGGAAACACATGGAATTAAGGCGACAAATAACGACAAAGGCTATGGAAGCGTCTGCAATGTAGGGTTGCGAAGGGAACATGGCATGGTTGAAAAGGAATCTTAGAGAGGCGCAAGACACCATTGTACAATTGTGAGAAACACAGAGACTGATGGAAGAAAGGCATGCGAAACATTCCATAGAATGCGAAACAACCGAGAAGGAAGCCCACATAGCTCTCGCTAGCGCGCAGGAAAAACAAGTTTAGCTGGCGCCCATATCTGCACCTGCAAAGGATGAGACAAATATTGGAAGTTTTGAATGATACATTTCTCTAAAGAATGCTACCATTTTGATAACGACCACGATGATCTAACAACTTCTTACTGAATGCAGTTGTCAACAAATGATCACATCACATAAATCGAAGCCGTTATTTACAAACATCAAGCTGCTGACAAACACTAGTTCTCTGGGACACTTTCTCAAAGGGACATAATGACACATATTTTCTCCATGCCAAATCCTGACCGACGATCAGATCCATGTGGTGAACCGGCAAACATTCATAAGTAAACAAACATGATTATTTTCTATTTTTGGAAAACACTATGCGAAGAGTCTCCAGCGCATGTTGCTCAGTTTTCCTAGTTCTAAGAGTTAGTAGTTAGGAAGCATGGTAGCCCAAGTGACACCCTCATTTATATATTTCATCTTTTCGATGTAAGCTAGGTTGGTTGGAAAATTTGGTAAACGATAGCTATTGTATGCAATCTGAAGTTTTGACCGGAATTTAATGCAAAGTTCCTATGACTTGATGAAAAGATTCTAGTTGTAAAAGCTGGATGTATTGTTCTTCTTTATTTGTGTATGTGATTTCTTGTTATCTTTATTTCATATCTCTTTTTTTCTATTTCAGAATGAATTATCAAACCTGCGGATTCGCTCCACAACGCCCATTGTTCGCGCCACTTAGACAAAACGTTTTCCTCTAAAAGCTAACTCTGAATTTTCCCACAATGACACTCCTAAGTTGCTTCCTATAATTTATCCTGCCAAACATTAGGGTTTTACATTGAAGGCTGTTGCTCGCCTAGCCTTATCCTCTCGAGTCCAGTCACTGATTCATTTGTCCCGTCTATTCCTCAGATCGACCCCATAGCCCAAGTCTTACTTTCCTACACCAATATAACTAGAAATCATCATATCATAGGTGTTAAATCTAGCCATTGTTTTCAAAGTCATATCCTGTGTGGAGACCTTGCCATTTTCGAGAGAGCCCTCTCCAGATCCGAAAGGCTAATTTCGGGGCTCAAAGTTGGTTGAAAAATTTACCTTCATCGTCTGTTTATCATCCTAACAGATTTACAGAGTGCTAACAGTTTCTTCAGAGGGAAACAAAGGAGGATATTGGAGTATTTTCGGAGCCCGAAGTGGCGAAGGGTTGGCCTGAGGTCATAGCCCATGGTCACATAGCGGAGAAAAAGTCTAGCACAAGACTAGGACTCGCTAATTGTTGTCGCCAAGCGTCGGAGAGAGGGGTTGTAAGTTGTTCTAACTTACAAGCAACATCAAGGGGACCTATCTGAGGATATATATTTCTCAGGGTCTATTGAAGGCCTGAAGAACCAGTTTGGCTCGAAGAGTTGAAGATCCAAGACTGGTAGGTCGTGCGATCCCCATGAGAGAAGGGGGTTGCCATCAACCACTTATTGCATCTGATCCAAACCCTATTGATCATGTCACATTTTTTTTTAAATGGTTTCTGGTTATTGGTGCACTGATTTGATTATAACACACGAGTGTGCTTACTAATAAAATGCCTCAGAAATTTTGTAACACAGTTTTTTTTTTAAATTTCGTTCATTAGTGTGTAATTTGTTTTGGTTATTTTTTCATTCATGGTATTTTTTTTTGGTTTCATTTTTTACTCTAGGCATAGTGTTGTTATCGATAGATATCACACCTTTGTAATTTAAAGTATTTTTTTAAAAAACATTCTTGTCGGTGCGTTTCCTATATCGAACGCATCAACGCTTTCATATTATTAAAGAGCATATGAAACCATATAATTTTTTTAGATGAAAATTATGTGATTTGTTTATAAAATATATTTAATATTTTTTTATTGAATGGTACAAATTGTATATTGATAAAACAAAATGTGTGAGAATAGTTCAAGTAACAAAAATGATGATCGACACAATGACAACACATCCAAAAAAGTAAAAAAGACAAGTTCTTTGTAAATTCTATACAAAATTAATATGTTTGAACTATATGTAAGTTTAACTAATATGTATTGGTTAGTGTGTATCATGCAGAGCCACAAAATGAGGAATCTTGATAATATTCTTTGTGATCTAAGTGTAGAAGAGCATTAAAGATTGATGAAAAAATTGCAAAAGGATGAATTAGGTGAATGAAAAAATACTATTCAATATGAGTCCTTTTTGGAATTTTCATTAATAATATACTTAAGAATATTAGATAACATGTTTCAAAAAATCTATTAATTCACATATGTTTAATGTTCTATAGGGACCAACAATGAAGGAACATAATGTCGTCCTAAGAAAATAAAAATTATAGAAGATGTAAATGATGATGAATTGGTGATTAACTCATCTGGAGTGGTGCTGGAGGTTCGTGAAAGGGGAATTTTTTTTTACAAAACTAAGAGGGGTATAGTGGAATGAATGTATAGACGCAATTTCCACTTATAATACATAAATCAATCCAATGATTCTGAGAACCAGGTTATATCTAAACTACCAGAAAAAGTTCTAGAGAAATGGTCAATGGGACCTGTCAGACTTGCAATAACAAAAACATACAACAACAAAAAAAATAATTCAAAAAGTAACATTCCTAAAAATGATTTTCTATAATATGTATATATTACTACGAAGCATTCCTTTATTAATATCAATTTTGTTATATTTAATTTTCATATATAAATATGTTACTTTTTTCAAGAAGATTATGAAAATCCCAAAGGATCAATGAGTTGATATCCAAAATATTCTAGTATGAATGTCCAAAAAAGTGTACAAGGATATTGTCAAAGAAATGAGCATAATTGCATCACAAGAGGAGTCATCTCAACAACAACATGCTTCAAATGTATGAAATCATTGAATTTTTCTGTTAGGTACATATAAATAAATAATTTAGCATTAAATATTAATTTTCAAGTATTTTCTTGCAGAAAAGAAAAAAAAAATGGAACCTATTTAGCACATAAAACAAGATGACATAGAAGAAAAGGGTTGATAGCAAAGTTTGTGAGTAATTTTATTTCCTTATAACAACTTAAGATTTCATTATTGTATATTTTAAGTTTTTTTACAACAACCATCCTTGAATTTCTTCAAACAGGTGCTAACATACAAAGAAGAGCCATCAGAAGAATTGATTGACATTGGGTTAAGTATGGGTTGTGAGTATATGTTGTAAGATCAAAAATTAATTGTGGAATTTGTAAGTATCTATGTTGTTTTACTTCTCTCATTTTTTAATTAATGGAACAAAAAAAATCCTTTATATTAAATCTATGGTTTATTATGGGGTATAAAACTGGAAGGAAACAAAGTATGGAAATGTGCCAACAAAAGAGTTGTTGACAGAAGGCATGAGATTTGGCTTTAAAATAATGTGTATCATTCATGACTCAATTCTTTCTATGGTATGCCTCTTTTCAATTTACATTCATGTATATTATTTATTTCAATTTTCATTATTCTCACAAATGTTGATACACACATTACACTTTATTTTTATTTTTGTAGATGGAACTTGAAGAAGAGGAAAACAATTGAGGAAATCAACAAAACATTTGACCAAATAACCCAATTCATGGAAGTAGCTCGAGAACTAACAACAGTTTTAGCGAATAATGATGATCAATATATTTGGATATCAATGCAAGTTGTTGTATTTTTTGAAATAATTGTTTGTGAAAATCAGACATTTTGTTTAATGTAATTCACATAGTGTCCCAATTGAAAGACAAGGGGTTACGAATAAGTGTTCCATTTTGTATGACAAATAGCCTCTTATTCATATATAACGTTTTATTTTATTCTATTATGTTGTCCAATGTCATTGTGAAATGTTACATCGCTGATTAAATATTATAATGAAGAGATGTGAAATTTGATGATATAACAAATTAATCCAAACATCATATCCAAATGCACTACTCAAAATTTAATTTATATGAATACTATTATAAGACATATGTCAATTTTTTGATGAACAATGGAATTAAAAAATAACAATAATTGCACTGTCAAAGGTCAATGTTTCTAAAAAGAGAAAATGAGCACCTGTGCGTTTAATGCTAAAAAACATCGGTGTTGTAATAAAATGTGCACCGGTGCTATAATACAATGAAACAACATCGATTATAATACTATTTTAACAAAAACAATTATAATAATAAAAATTGGCCTTTTGATGCATTTAACTAAAATGACGCACCGATGCTTTTGTATCATACTTCCACATCGATGCATTCTAAATTTCATGCACCAGTCGTGTTTTTCTTGTAACATACCAGTGCATGGTATCATAGATTTGACGAGTGCATTGTTATTATTAAAGCACCGATGTGATATTATTTAGAACAACATCATTGCCCCAATATGTTTTTGACTTCCTCGGTTCTTTCGGTGAAATGTAAGCACCGATGCTTTAAGTTTGAGAACATACAGGTGCGTATACACCATGAAGCTCATCGCCTAGAAAAATATTCGCTAAAACCTTCGGTCACCCATATATTTTCAGTTATAATGAAGTTTCATTATAATTTCCACAAAAACATTCGTTACAAAAACAAATGTTTTAGTGGGGGTTTTTTTGACAAATTTTTCCAATTTTGTAACACTAAAACCTCTACTACAAGGTATTTTCCTTGTAGTTAGCATCAACAAAGATAGACTATAATAAAATGAAATAGATATGAGGTTATTAGACTTGGAAAGACACCCAAGAGTGTTTCAATAAGATGTTGAATCTTTCTACATGATGCCTTTTGTAACTAACCAATTAATGAAAACTTCACAGGAAGCATAATTGATCATACAAAACTACATTAATTTTCAAAATAAATGAAATGATAACTAATCACTATCTTAACATGCAAAGAACTAAAGAAATTGCAACATGGTCTTTGAACCCTCTTGAGTGAGCCCTACTCAAGAAGCACAAGGAACCTTGAGAAAACTCTAATAAGATGAAAACAAGACCATATTTTATTTCATTAACATGATTATTACATCAAGAGAAAAAAAGGCTCTAAGTCTCCAACAAAAGTCTTCAGAGAAAAATCTCAATACAATATTATCAAAACATTGTCTCCTTCTCTCCTAGGCTAGAGGTCTATGTATAGTCTTGAGAGTTTGACCTATTTTCTTAGATTGAGGAGAGAAGTGGGGAAATAGGGGATCTCAATCAATCCCATATGTATCTTGAATTGTTGTTGGAGAGGGGTGGATATTTATGAAGAGAGAGTGCTCTAGAGGTAGGTGGGGACAATGTCCCTTAATTCTTGGTTGGAAGTGCTCCGAGGGAGACAAAAACCCCTGTTTTTATGATGTTGGCACCCTTAAGACCTCTTGATTCATGGAGTTCGACCTGCTCGGTGTTACACACATATTTTGGCATAGATATTAGAGAAAAATGGTATAATATACATAAAATTACACCTCAAGATACATTTACTAAGCAACATGCAAAAATATTCTTGACTTACTATTAAATATGGTAAAAAACAAGTATAAAGTCATATTATGGTGGAAAAATGTGCCTAAGATGAGCCCTTGAGATAGGCAATAATTGGGCTCATCAGTTGTCAATAACCATTTTATATAAAAACTAAAGAAATAAATAATTTGGGGTTTGTTGTTTAACATTTTCCCATTTGTTGTACCACCTCTTTAAAAACATAGGGGGATTTTATCCTCATGATGTTATCTTAAAGACCATGAAACAATATTTTAGATCAAAAAGATGAAAATTTGAGATTGAATTACCTATGCCCAATATTTTTTTAGATAAAAATGAAGTCAGGGCCATTTTCATACAATTGTGTCCACCCAGAGGTCTTGTGTCTAGAAGAGTTGAACATCATTGTCAGTGTCACAACCAAAGGTTGTCTGAGGTAGTCAACAATGTGATTTCTGTTTCCCTTTTTGTGCATGATGTTTAGGTGGAATTGTTGTAGGTACATGGACCACTTGTAATTGTGGTTTATCTATAAATTTTCCTATGTTAGGATGAACTATAGGGGCTTGCGTGGATTATTATCTGCTTTCCCAAAATGTAATGCTTCCATTGGTGATATGCATGCACAAATGGATTATGGAGTACATCTCCTTGTCATAGGTGGGGTACTTATGAATCACATCGAGAGTGTCTTGCTATGAAAGACCATTGGATGTCCATGCTGAGTGAGGATTGAAACAACAATATACTTTGAAGCATTTATTTCAATATCAAAGGGACGTTATAGGTATGGTAGAGTGATTACTAGTGCTAAACAAAGGCAGTGTTTTAGATCCTTAAATGATTGTGACTCGAGCCAAATGAACTTGGCTTTGGTCCCCCCTTTGGTCACTTGGATTAGGGGCTTAGGAATATGATAGAAAATGAACCTATGATAGAAGTTGGTGAGGCCCAAGAAACTATGTGTAACGTTCCCTCCATTACAACATCAATTATTTGAGTACAGTAGACAATTTTTTTTTTTTACAACAGTTAGGACAAGTGCTATGCAATAATGACATACATAATAATTACGCATTCAAATCTCATCTCATCACTACACAACAAGAACCTAAATACCACATCACAAATTTAGAGATCAACCATATCACATAAAGATAACAAAGAATATCTACCCACCCGACCTATACTGCAAGGTTAGGACCTCAAAGACACATAATCAACACTCAAGTACAAGATTCGTCCTATTTATTTTGACCAATTAAGGTCTCAGGACTGAAAACTATTCTAATAAACAAGGAGGTATCTAATTCTCTTAACCACAATCCTATTATGAAAATCAAGACTAAATTCAACATCAATACTTAATCATAAATTCTTCAAAGCACAATAGAATAATCTACAACGCATAAAAAATCATTTAAGAATCACCCACACTTTTTGAGAAAGAACATAATATAACTTTTATTATGAAGAATAACAAGAAACCACTTAATACGAAAACAAAAGTCTATTCATCAAGTCCTCTAGCCATATAGTACTGTAGATCCAATAAAAGAGGTTGTATTCTTGATAAATGGAAAATCATATATCGATTATCATAATGAAGATTTAGTGCAAAGTTGTCATTTTTATTCATAGATTCTAATCTCACCCAAAGATTAACTTCTCTTTCCCTCAACGATAGAGACATAATTATTATTAATCTAAAGTTCTATATAAACTATTGGTACAATGTCAAATAGGTACAATTATTCAATCAAAATGACAGGGACCAATCAATTTCAATTTCCAGAGCTTGCAGCGACCATCACGAAATTTAAAATTCCGGAATGCAAAATAATTTTACAAACATCCAACAAATTTCTAGTTTTCGAAACTGCAATTAAATTGACAACGATCATAATGAAATTATGCATTTCTGGTATGTAAAATAAATTGGCAGCAATAAAAAAAATTCTGATTTCTGGGTTTATAAACTTAACAGACAACGAACAAAAGAATATTGAAGTTCTGGATTTGTAAATTGAATTGACAGAGAACAAAAATTTTCTGAGTTCTGGGTTGTAATTTAA
The DNA here is from genome assembly GCA_010110895.2 of Picea sitchensis. Lineage (NCBI taxonomy): Eukaryota > Viridiplantae > Streptophyta > Pinopsida > Pinales > Pinaceae > Picea > Picea sitchensis. Next base: position 26,838 of record SNQJ01S0055362.1, read on the forward strand.
ATTGGCAGTGTTCATATGTAATTCTAAAATTCTGATTTTGTAAAATAAAATGACAGTGGATAATCAAATTTCTGAACTCTAAACTTGTAAATTAATTTGGCAACTAACAACAAAATTTCTGAATTCTGAGTTTGTAAATTAAAATGACAGCGAAAATATAAATTCTAAAATTTCTAGGTTGCAAAATGAAATGGTAGCGAAATTCTAATTTCTGAAATTTATGGGCTGCAAAATGAAAAGGCAACGGAATTCTAATTTCTGAAATTTTTGGGCTGCAAAATGAAATGGCAGCTAAATTCTAATTTCGGAAATTTTCGGGCTGCAAAATGAAATAGCAGCGAACCAATGGAATTCAACTCTAGATCACACCATGAATCTTCAACGAACTTGTCAATTTTAATTCAGAAATACAACTATTCTACATGGATTTTTAAACATTCTAATCTACACAGTCTACTCTTATTACATTAACAACTTCAGAAATAAAATGCCGGAACCAATGCAGATGGAGAATTGATCATCACAAAGACTTCACCGGTACCTCTGAGCCAACGTTAGGGGTACTCATTGTTTACACATAAAATTGATCATGTAAAGGAGGATTTATGGTTTTCAGAGCTCACATTTAACCATATCTCCTGATATTATGTCATACCATCAAATAACATCCTCCTTGGAGTATGCAAGCTATAGTTGAGTTGGCACTGCGAACTAGTTAAGGAAGAGGGTTGTAGGTTGGATAGGTTGCAAGCATCCTGGTGCAAATTCAAAATTACCAGCATCAACCTCATAGCCATCAAGTACTCCATAATATTTTTTGTTTTGTTTGGAGGTTAGGAAGGGTTTGGCTACTTGATTTTCCTTTGGCGCAACAAACTGTCTTAGGTGCTGCGAATTTAGACAGGTTCTACGAAATGCGCTATGAAATGTGTTGTGGAAATTTCGTTCTAAGACTGTTGAACTAATATTTTTGACCAGTTGACTTCTAGGAGGATTTCCGGATGAACCAGGATGAATTTTCAAAATCCAAAGGAGGTCGTTGGAAAGAACAAACCCAATAACATTAACCTCTTTCATGTTTTATACATGTGTCATGGATTGAGAGATTTTAAGGAATCTTTGAGCCCTATGTTTTCAGTTTTCATGATTTCCTGTTTAAGACATGTTTTTGAGACATGTATTCCGACCATATGGAGATGAATTTCAAGAAACTGAGAGAGGTTTTTCTTTAGAACAAGATTATCTACAAAAAATATTCTCATATTTCACACATATGTTATAGTTTGAGAATTAAAAGTGTCATTTTGAAGCCTATTTTTCAGAATTCCGCCGCATGAAAAGCAGGAAATCAGTTAAAACGTGTCATTCTCTATTTGTAACTGTTTCTATTTTGGGAAAGGGGTTGGAGTTCGAATTGGTGAGATGGAAAGGACCTATAGTGCTATATATTTCATGGTACAAGAGTAGAATGGGGTTGGATTCATGATCCAAGAGAGGAGGAGCTGGAGGAGCAGTCTAGTTGCTCAATTGTAAGCTTGAGGGCCTGTTGTAATTAGCTTTTCTGCCATTAGAGATTCACTTAAATTGTTTATTAGAATTTGTGTTCTTTCATTGTCATTTCTTCTTGTCATTTTTCTTGAATAGAATTACAGGAGTTGAATATCAATACTTGTTCATGAGAAGGAGATTCATGAGTTGTGAATGAGTTGTAATGATTGCCTCCTTGCATGATTTATGTCCTAATAATCTTTGGGTCATTTTAGCAGAGAGGATATTTTCTTAATGATTTTTATTCTTTTTGTTATCTTCCTTATAACTTCATCCATCAATTATAACTCTTTTGGTCTGATAGGAAGCTTTAGTTCCTTTGATCTGTAGAGTGGTGTTGAATCCATGCCCAATGGCAGATCACTAATCTACATTCAGAATATTGGCCTCTTTCTTTTGCTTTCTTGTTGATCCGCCATTTAAATTTGATTTAATTTTTTTCAAGTTTGAATGGTTGAGCAAAGATCCCTATTGTAACATTTTGATAAGACAGAGCCATACTCTAGTTTTATGTACGAGATCTGAGATATTTTGTTTAATAGAAGTTAGCCTCTTTTCATCATCTTGCTTCTTCTTACTCTGATTTCTCATTATTGGATGATCCTTATGAGATGTTATAGTTGTTTTATAATGTATGTTTGATTATGATGTTGTAAATGTTTTCAGTTTTTTAAAGTTTAGTTGAAGAGGTTCTTGTGACTGAGATTTTTTTTCACCTAGCTGCTAGAAGGCTTGATGCTTATAGCAAACCTATTCATCTTCCTCACCAAGTCTTCCACCTGTTCACATTTATGTTTAAACCAATGATTGAAGTTAACCAAAACCCCATTTTGTTATGCATACTAGCTTAGATTTTCTGTATTGGAACATTGCTATGTTGAGTTTTGTCCATTTGACATTATATCATAAATCTACATTTACAAACCTATTTGATGGGTATTGGGCTTATCCTCTAGCAGTCTGAGGGTGACTCTCAATGCTAACATTTTTTGCATCATTTCTGGGGAGAGAAGTGTGAAGTGATCTTCCTGGGAGAATGACATAGATCCAGCTCTTGATTGTAGACAAGAGAGGGACACAAAAGTTGACTATAATCATCTACCTGGTGACTCCATGAAGGAAAAATCCAATAGTAACTCGACAATATTAAGATGTCAAAGGAAATTTCTTCTATTTTGGCTCGGAGGTTTGCACCTCTTAACATTTCTATAGTTCCTGGTTTCCCACATCCAGTACCTCATATGTCAGAATGGGGAGATTTTCTGCATATTTTTAGAGAGAGGAAGGAGGATAATCCAACAGATCACCTCATCAAGTTTCATGAGTGCATGGGTCAATTAGATATACATCATGAGGATGTTCATATGAATATGTTCATGCACTCATTGGATGGTGATGCATGTCAATGGTATTTCTCATTACCTCCTTCCAACATTTCATCCTTGAAGGATTTCCACACAATATTCAAGAAACATTGTAAAAGGTATTTTTCAGATGAGTTTTTATTTGAATATTGTTGTGAGAAATATGAATTGCATGATGAGATTGGAGATATAGATAGAGATGAATTTTTCCCTTGCAATCTTCATCAATTTTATAATGCTCTTCAAGATGATATGTTTTCCCACAAACATGAAATAGAAATGAATAATGAAGAGGCTGAAAGTTTTCCTGCTACAATTATTTCTCATTGTTATAAATATGAAGATTTGATTTCTCTAGATATAAAACATGAGGATCAGTTGTCTTTTGGTCAAATAGCACTTGAAATCAGTGAAGGCAGCCCACAACTTTTATATTTGCAGACTGAAGGAATTTGCAACAATCATGAGAAACTGAATTTGTAGAGACCATTTATTTTCAAGATGGAACAACAAGAAGACTGTAAGTATGATTGTGATCTCAGTTTTGAAGATCTAGTGGCAGTCTTACTAGAGTCATATCTTTCATATTCTCTAAAGTTTTCATATTTTATCATATCACTAGCACTTGTGGGTGAGAATGATTTCCTAAAGGAGTTTTTATGTCTACGGTTATGTTTTTGTTATTATCTTCTAATCAGTGGAAGAAAGGGGATTCTTTTAGTCATGAAGTTACTTGTATAGTTACATTGGAAACATGACTTTACTTGATCTAGTAGCATACCGTTGATCAGAGTATGAGTGTGCATGAATAAGCTCAATATCTGAGTATTTGTTTTTAGTTTTCAATAAATAAGCAGAGTTTCTCTTAGTATATTAGGATATGATAGAAAGTAAATATCAGATCTTGAAGGTTTGCAAAGGATTGGTTGCATAGGCCAGATGAATCCATAGTCCAATGGATAAGGCAACTAGAACTACTAGGTTCTTGGAGCCTCATAGGGAGGTCTCCATCCCCTGTGGAGTCAGATGTTAACACATAAAATTGATCATGTAAAGGAGGATTTATGGTTTTCAGAGTCTACATTTAACCATATCTCTTGATATTATGTCATACCATCAACTAACATCCTCCTCAGAGTATGCAATCTATAGTTGAGTTGGCACTGCGAACTAGTTAAGGGAGAGGGTTGTAGGTTGGATAAGTTGCAAGCATCCTGGTGCAAATTCAAAATTACCAGCATCAACCTCATAGCCATCAGGTACTCCATGATATTTTTTTCTTGTTTGGAGGTCAGGAAGGGTTTGGCTACTTGATTTTTCTTTTGTGCTACGAACTAGCTCAGGCGTTGTGAATTTAGACAGGTGCTATGAAATGCGCTACGAAATGTGTTACAGAATGTGTTGCGGAAAATTTGTTCTAAGACTATTGAACTGATATTTCTGACCAGTTTACTTCCAAGAGGATTTCCGGATGAACCAGGATGAATTTTAAAAATCCAAAAGAGATTATTGTCAAGCACAGACCCAAGAACATTAAAATATTTCATTTTTTACACATGTGTCACAAATTGGGATATTCAAAGGAATATTTGAGCCCTATGTTTTTCGTTTTCATGATTTCCTGTTTGAGACATGTTTTTGTGACACGTATTCCGTCCAATTGGAGATTAATTTCAAGAAATCGAGAGAGGATTTTCTTTAGAACGAGTTTATATACAAAAACGATTCTCATATTTTACACAACTATTATAGTTTAAGAATTACAAGTGTCATTTTGAAGCCTATTTTTCATAATTTTGCCTCCTGAAAAGTAGGAAATCAGTTAAAATGTGTCATTCTTTGTTTTTAAATGTTTCTATTTTGGGAAAGTGGTTGGAGTTAGAATTGGTGAGTTAGACAAGTGCTACAAAATGTGCTATGAAATGTGCTGTGGAAACTCTGTTCTAAGACTGTTGAACTGGTATTTTTGACCAGTTGACTTCCAGGAGGATTTCCGAATGAACCAGGATAAATTTTCAAAATCCAAACGAGTTTATTGTCAAGCACAGACCCAAGAACATTAAAATATTTCATTTTTTACACAGGTGTCATGGATTGGGAGTTTCAAAGGAATATTTGAGCCCTATGTTTTTCGTTTTCATGATTTCCTGTTTGAGACATTTTTTTGCGACACATATTCCGACCAGCTGGAGATTAATTTAAAGAAACCGAGAGAGGTTTTTATTTAGGATGAGTCTATCTACAAACATGGTTCTCATATTTTACACAACTGTTATATTTTGATAATTACAAGTGTCATTTTGAAGCCTATTTTTTAGAATTTTGCCTCCTGAAAGCAGGAAATCATTTAAAACATGTCATTCTTTGTTTGTAACTCTTTCTATTCTGAGAAAGGGGCTGGAGTTAGAATTGGTGAGATGGAAAGGACATATAGTGCTATATATTTCATGGTACAAGAGTAGAGTGGGGTTGGATTCATGATCCAAGAGACAAGAGAGTTGGAGGAACAGTCTAGTTGCTCAATTGTAAGATTGAGGGCCTGTTGTAATTAGCTTTTCTGCCATTAGAGATTCACTTAAATTGTTTATCAGAATTTGTGTTCTTTCATTGTCATTTCTTCTTGTCATTTTTCTTGAATAGATTTATAGGCGTTGAAGATCAATGCTTGTTCATGAGCAGGAGATTCATGAGCTGTGAATGAGTTGTAGTGATTGTCTCCTTGCATGATTTCTGTTTTAATAATATTTGGGTCATTTTAGCAGAGAGGATATTTTATTAATGATTTTTCTTCTTTCTATTATATTCCTTATACATTCATCCATCAATTATAACTCTTTTGGTTTGGTAGACAACTTTAGTGCCTTTGATCTGCAAAGTGGTGTTAACTCCATGCCCAATGGCAGACCACTGATCTACAGTTAGAATGTTGCCCTCTTTCTTTTGCTCTCTTGCTGATCCACCCTTTAAATTTGATTTATTTTTTTCTAAGTTCGAATGGTTGAGAAGATCTCCTTATTGTAATATTTTGATAAGACAGAGCCATACTCTGGTTTTATGTATGAGATTTGAGATATTTTGATTAATAGAAGTCAACCTCTTTTCCTCATCTTTCTTCTTCTTACCAGGATTGCTCATTATTGGATGATCCTTATGAGATGTTATAGCTGTTTTATAATGTATGTTTGATTATGATGTTGTTGTAAGTTTTTTCAGTGTTTTAAAGTTTAGTTCAAGAGGTTCTTGTGACTGAGCTTTTTCTTCACCTAGCTGCTAGAAGGCCTGATGCTTATAGAAGACCTATTAATATTCCTCACCAAGTCCTCCATCTACTCACATTTATCTTTAAATCACTGACTAAAGTTAACCAAAACCCCATTTGCTTATGCATACTAGCCTAGATTTTCTATTTTGGAACATTGCTTTGTTGAGTTTTGTCCATTTGACATTCTATCATAAATATACATTTACAAACCTATTTGATAGGTATTGGGCTTATCCTCTAGAATTCTGAGGGTGACTCTCAGTGATAACACTCCTTTTCCCCATTACCCCCCGAGCCACAATGGGGCCACACACAAGAAAACAACAAACAACACCCAAAATTTTCAACATCTTCTTTGCCTCTTCGCAACTACTGGGCAAGACATTATCACTTGTAAAAACCTTATCTTTGAATAACCTGTAGTTTGTGGAAAATATAAATGTACAATGTCATTGAATGTTCATAAAATCAAGTGTTTTTAATGTTGATTGTGTGACAATATTTCTCACAATATAAGGGAATTGATGGCTAGTTACCTCAATATTGTTGAGAAACATGCGTTTGACATGCCAAAATTTTATTTCAAGTTGTAGAGTAACATTGTTGTCCTAAGTTGGGTAGACTTTGATCGATTGGGTCCAAAGAGAGGGGTGGTTGAAGCATATTTCAGGATTTCAAAAAAGGTATCACTGATATGAGCGTCATTCCATAGCTCATTGTTTTGGAATTCATCTAACAACATTATCTCCATGGTAGTCACATCCTGTAAATAATCATCCATACCAACCTCTATTTAATTGAATCCATTTCCAACTTGTGAATAACTATTATTGTTATAGTCATTCCTAATTGGTGAATCTGAACGTAGTGGGAATTGAATAGGTCATTGATTCTGTTATCACCATAACAATTTTCAGATAGGATCCAAGTTTTAGATTTAGCGGGGGACTAAAGCAGCGTAGAGATATGGCGTGATTTGGAGGATCGAGCTACATCTGGCGGAAAAGGGCCAATATAGCAGAGGCACAAAAGGAGGGGCTCGGTGGACCATAGATATTGAAACATTCCAGATTAGTGACCAGGATGCATATTGGGCAATGAAGTAGTGCAGAGGATAATTTTTTGAGGGTGGGTTGTGGAAAATACCACGGTTTCATTCCGTGGATGCGTGGTGCCCTTAGAGGCGTATCAGGGTGAAAAGTGGGTAAGCGTGAAACTACTCAACCACGCCCTAATGTCACATGTTCAAATGCCATTTGAATACGTCAAATCAACAATTCGTGTAGGGAAAGGCGACAACCGGTCAAATCACCTCATGCCACTCATTCAGGTACTTTACGTCTGTGTGATACCAGGTAAGTGCCGCCAGATAACTAACTCAAAGGCTCATCATTCAAAATAGATTGGACAAACATGATAAATCAACGTACCTATAGGTACTCTTGTCATCAATTCATGATTAAAACTCAATGACTATCGCTCTTCAAAATATGGATGGCGCTATTCTACTCTGGGAAATCAACGCTTCATTCATAAGTAGAGTAATGTCAAACTGGATCAACTTCCTAATTTATGTGAAGTTAAGGAAGAAAAAAATCGTGTTTTATGCAAAACTGGGAGACATGGACAAAGCCAATCAATCAACATCCAGTGGACCAGGATTTTCAACCAATATGGCAAAGTCATCAATGAATAAGAAGTTGGTTGCACATATATTGGAAACAAAATTAGATACAGATCCTGCAACAGAACTAGAAGCGAACAAAGATATCAGATTAAATCCCATCATGAGAGATTTAATCATCAATGGACATGCATATGGGTGCCACAAACAAAAAGTAAAGAGGAAGTGGAGCAAGCGACAAAAGACAAGAATCAGAGTTGAGGCGATCGGGAGCGTTGGGGAAAACCAACAGTCAGGTTGAGCACTCTAAAGGAAGAAATCGCCAATTTGGAATAATTTCTTAGGTTGAATTGAGTACATTTCAGAAAACTTTGGACATATGGAATTCAATAAAAAATCCTCAAATATGTCATTTCTGTTTATAACGCTCCCTATAAAGTAGGAGAACAGTTGTTATGCGTTACTCCTTTTTTGTAACCAATCTCTATCTTTAGACTATGGGGAAGTTGAGTCGTTTTGAATCCCGCATGTAAATTTTCTCTATATATCATTCCAAGGATAAAGAAAGTATGAGGGAAGAGGGGCCTACCCTTGAAGAAGGAAGACTTTGTAAAATCATGGAGATAAACTGAATATACAATGTAGAAGCAATTTTTGGACTGTTTATGAAAAGATTCTAATTGGCTGTGATATGAGTTTTGTTTTCTTTCATTGTATGTATTTCCTATGATCTTTATTCCATTTACATTTTGTTCTGTTTAAATTGGAGAGTTAAAGGCCCATAATTCATCTTATGATGCTCCTTGTTTAGCAATCTAAACTGTGTGTATTTCTTCCTAACTAATTCATAATTCATTTTAATATGCTCCGATGCAGTTATGTGTTTTCCTTTTTCCTCTTTCTCCATGCAAATTTCAATTTAAACTCAGACCCATTACCTCATTTAGCCTTTTTCCTCTTGATATTTCAAATGATTTGTCACTGCTTTATTCATTTCTGACTCCATATCCCAAATGTCACCCCCATTTCTTCAACAACCTTATAAAAACCCCCGAACATAAATCAAATCTAGCCACTGATTACCAAAGAAATACCTAGTGACATGAGAGAGCCCTCTCTGATTTGAGCAGGCTAGTGCTTCAACTCTAAAGTAGGTTGAAATAGTTACCTCTGTTATTTTTCTATTCAGCTGGACAAAATTTATAGAGTGCTAACAGATTCAACCATTCTTGGTATGCTTCCTCTCCAAGTTGTGGTCTTATTGTAGCCTTCTCTTGATCTGACATTGCAGTGGGGTGCAACGAAATATGATAAGTAGGTCACTCATCATCATACTCCTAATTTCAAAAATATTGAACTTTAGTACATTGATGATATTAGTAAGTACGATGCAATTGGTTTTTGAAATTACATTATACCTAACAATTATCACCATCGCTGACCCAGGATTGCGGTTGGAAGATGACATGTTACAATTGGTAGGGAGGATGTCCATTTTCATCTACCAACTTCTCGTGGTATGTTGCTCATGATAAGAGCTTCCAAGATTTTCATCTGAGCTTGATTCTGAATCAAGATCCTGCAAATTTGGATACATTTTTATTCAGATTGACATTAATAAAAAAGACAAATTTAATTAGATAATCGAAATAGAAATAAATTATGAACTTACTGGATATGGAAAGGGAGAACTTCATGATGGACTTTGACTAATATGGAATGGGTTGGAATTTGAAGAATTGGCCATTTTATATTATAATTTTTTCTCCCTGCATTTGAGCAAAATAAACAATACATTTTTAAGAATAAGGTGACTTTAAGAGGAAAATGTATACTATGAAGTACTGCAAGTCATGTGGATCTATCCTAAAAGATAATTTAAGATGAATATAAAATTTTATGTGCAAATAAAAATTCAGATAAATTTTAAAGAATAAAAGTGCACTTATTTAAACAAAACACATGAGTGTGTCTATAACAATATAAAGCATTGGGGCATTTAGTTACTAATCACACTAGTTCTCAAGATTAAAATAAATAAAAAATAATTATATGATATCAGTGCTCCAAAAATATTTAGTGCACTGATGCTTTGTATAATCAAACACACTGGTGCGTTATATTAATAAATGCACCAGTGTTTCGAAAAACTTAAAAAAAAAGCACGACTTTGTTTTTTTACAATTGAAAAATGAGTGAGAATTTACTTTTCGAAAATCTAATTTAATAAAGTCCTTTAAATAGTAAAGGTATTCATTGTTTCATTATTTTTCCAAAATTTACATGCGAGAGATTTGCAAGAGAGACATAGTGGGGAGCACTGTGGAGTAGCATACTACTTTGGAACAACATAATTATTCAAAAAAACAGAATTTGAAGGATATGGTGATTCACTAAAAACCCTTTTCATAAATTCCTTAAAATAGTATTAAGCTATTCACTATTTCATTAATTTTCCAAAATTTGCAGGGGGAGATTTGCAAGAGAGACATATCGGGGAGCATTGAGGAGCAACAAAATACTTTGGAACAACAAAATTATTCAAAAGATCATAATTTGAAGTGTATGGTGATGCACTCAAAACCATTTTGGAGCAACAAAATTATTTAGAAGGTTGGAATTTGAAGGGTTTTGTGATTCACTCAAAACCTTGCATAGTAAAAATTTTAAGTTTTACTGTTGATTTTAATAATAAAAATTTTAACAATTTGTATCCCTATTTATATTTAATTAAAAAAAAAAAAAAATCATACTTACCTTAAACCCTTGCATCTTCTTGCTTATGTGATTGCAAAATTTCACCTTGGGGTTTAAATCTCTCTATCACTTCACAGTTAGGGCCTTTCATTTTAGGCATTTTAGATTTAATGGGTTTGTGTTTCTATATAAAAGACATTTTACATGTGATGCTAGGGGACCACTAATGTAGGAGCATCGCCAGAGAAGCACAAGCGGAGGAAAGTTGGGCGCACTAACGCACATATTGAAGAAATTTAATTTTTGAAGGGTGGGTATCACACAAATATTTTGAAAAGAGTTGTAATTAAAGAGTATATTAAATGATGTAGAGCTAGATGATTCATCGAAGAATGTATTTCTTTTAATGTAGCTAATTGCAGTACAAATTCGATGTGTTCGATCTGATATGTCTGTCACAAATATTTATTGTAATAAATATTAGTAGTTGATAGCTTTTAATTTGATAATATAGCTTTAGAGTATTTGGAGGGAAGAACTTGGAGACCCTCTTGTATAAAGTTTGGTATTGTTTCCAAGTAGAGGTTGTTGGCTCTCTAGTTGTTGAGGAGCTGCTGAATTTGTTGTTGACACTATATTTATTGAGGGTTATCGACATTTGTAGCCGAGATTTCAGAGCTACCGAGAAGTAGTGTATGAACATATGTAATTTTTAGTTAAATGAATATAATAGAGGAACATTGTCCCAAATGTGTGGTGTTGATGCGTCTATCTAAATGGATGAATGGTATATTTCCTATTTGTTTGGAATTCTCTATTGTAATGACCCCATCGTTAAGACAACAAGTGAAGCATAAGTGATTTTTTTTTTTTTTTAGGAAAGAAGGCGACGATGACAACAATTTAACCACGCCACTGACGACGAACACAAGCATGCAGTCCAGGAAACAGGAAACTATGACACCACGCATAGGCACAAGGGAAACTGGGCCAAACATGCGTATAATAACAAGGAGGAACGACTACCCACCCGACACAAACACGACCACACCTACAAGCTAAAGGACAACATCCCCATCCCGACACAATGGCTTAGAAAAACAAAGACTAGAACCTCAAGGCACACGAACCAAATGCCTGAAGGCATTCAACCCATGAGCCAAAAGAAACTTGTAATGCTCGAAAAATCTCACACAAAATGCACCTACTCCGGCCAAGATCTCATTCTCCACTATCCCACAGGGTGTGCCATGATCCCATCATTAGGAATCATGTCATTCCCAGGTGATAGACGCATTAATAACCTTGGCGCAAACATAAGCTATCTAGACCGGGGACTCTAGATAATCTGATTCGCTAGGAATCAAATATCGATAAGAAACCACGCCCCAACCCCAACAACAATTCAACGAGACACCAGGGGATGACTACTAGGGAAGACACGAGCCAAGGGACGACTTCGTCAACCACCTAACCCAAACATCAAGTCTAAAACTAGTCAATAGTTACAATTTGTTTTGGCATCGATTATCCATCTAATTTTAGCAAGTCTAAATTATAAATTAGCCTTTAAATTATCATTAGATTAACAGTAAATACAATCCAATCAACCATTCTACATTATACCTTAGTCATTAAATTCAATCAAATAACATCAATTACGAATCAGTTTGGCAATTCTGCATCACAATTTAATCATTAAATTCAATCTAAATGACATCAACTATGAATCAATTTGGTAATTATGCATTACAATTTAATCATTAACCACAATTTAATTTAGCAAGTTTAACCTCTACTTTGGTCATTAATCACTAATCTCATTTTATCATTAATCGCAATCTAATTGGGCAATTTTTGAATTAATCCTAAATTACAATCTAACTATCAATTAACACCACATTCTCCATATCAATGGTGAATGCTACGATTATAACACTGGTAAAAAATTAAATTACACAAGCCTTCTAACTAGTAACTGTACCCAAAAATAACTAGTTGTCTACTAACATTAAGAAGGTAATTGCTGCCTATAACATCGTTGTAGCAATTAACATCGTCATTAACATAAATTCTGACCATTAACATCGTTGTGGCAGTTAATAGTAATAAGGAAACTGCTGACCATTAACATTGTTGTAGCAATTATCCTGCCAGTTAATATGAAAAATAATATAACATTTATCATTGCAATTAACATGGTAATTAACATGGCCAGTAACATCGTTGTGGTAATTAAAGTTTGGCAGTGAGAATGTTGGTTATACACTCAATGTGAAGGAGAATAAAAAGGACAAAACAAAATTGCAGAAGGATCAACTCGTGGCCATTCAACAACCAACTTGGCCAACAATTAAGGCAAATTCGTGCCCACTCCAACAAATGCAGTCATCATTCTAACTAGCAAATTCATGTCCCTTCAACAACGAACTCAGTCAATCATTTTAATGGCAAATTCATGGTCATTCTAGCAACTGCAGTCAACAATTTAAATGGCAAAACCGTGGTCATTTAACAACAAACACAATCAACTTTTAAAAGGAAAAAACATGGTCGTTTAACAACAAACTCAGTCAACTTTTAAAAGGGAAAAACGTGGTCGTTTAACAACAAACTCAGTCACGTTTTAAATGGAAAATTTGTGGGCATTTAACAACAACTCAGTCACATTTTAAATAGCAAAATCGTGGTCATTTAATAACAAACTCAGTCAACTTTTAAAAGGCAAAAATGTGGTCGTTTAACAACAACTCAATAACGTTTTAAATGGAAAAATCGTGGGCATTCAAAAACAACTCGGTCACATTTTAAATGAAAAAATCGTGGTCATTTAACAACAAACTCAGTCAACTTTTAAAAGGCAAAAATGTGGTCGATTAACAACAACTCATTCACGTTTTAAATGGAAAAATTGTGGGCATTCAACAAGAACTCAGTCACAATTTAAATGGAAAAATCGTGGGCATTCAACAACAACTCAGTCTCATTTTAAATGGAAAAATGTGTACAAGGACACACTAGAAGGACATTCATTGCTATCCATATTTTAAATATGCAAATTGTTGTGCCCAAAACGCACCAGAAGGAAACTTCATTGCCGTCATCAATTAAAAGGAAAAACGTTGGGAAAAACACACCAGAATGAATGCTACTTAATTTCTATCATTAATAAATAAACAAGTCACTATACAACCACACCAGAAAGGAACTACATAAATTATGTCATTGATAAATAAGCAAATCGCTATACAACCACCCAGAAAGGAACCACTGTCATTGATAAATAAGCAAATCACTATAAAACCACACCAAAAAGGAACTACATAAATTTTGTCATCGATAAATAAGCAAATCGCTATACAACCACACGAGAAAGGAACTACTGTCATTGATAAATAAGTAAATCACTAGAGTGACCAAGGGGCAAAACGTAGACAAGAAAAATAAATGCAAGGAGATCCATACACAGAGGTATTTTTTTTGTTAGAAGGTGAAAGACAACAATCAACCAAGGATGAACAACAGAGGTAGATGGCTGACAGGAACATCCTTCGCTCATCATCCACACACATAAAATCATGGAGTTGAGATCCATAGGTCTATTAACACTGAAGCGACGACCGTAGATCGTGCTCCTGGCTGACCACTCAGGCGTAGATTGATGAGCTAGGGATGAAGGAAAAAATAAACCATAATCATCGCAATCAATAAACCATAGGACGATCGAGACATGCAGGGATCAAGGCCATGGGAAATCAATCAACATCAAGCTAAGGCTATGGGGAAATTTCAGTCATCAACTAGAACGCTAAGACTATCATATTCTTTACTTGATTAAGCATATAGAACTGAAATAATAAATCATTCTAACAATCTACCACACAAAAATAAAGGAAGTGTATCATTGCCTAATCGCCTGCTCTGAGTTGATGTTCCACGTGCTCCGTGCAACTCCCGCTTGCCAACCAATGAGACTTCACCGGTACCTCCTAGCCAATGCTATGGGTACTCTTCTTCCCCCTTAGCCCCTTGAGCCATAAAGGGGACATGTACACTATCCAGAGAATCAACTAGCTCCCAGCTCGCCTTGCAAGGCCGAGATACCACTCCTCATCGAGCTGGGTATACCAACTCCCACAAGATAAATCAGTCAAGTATAGATTTCTGCAGCATAACATTACGCAAAATATAAGATATCCAACATCACTTTCCTCCCTCCATTATATAGAGTTTTGAGTCCTTTACTTTCCCAAAATCCCATTTTATTTAATGTTTAATAAATTAATTCATAAAAATCCTCCCGGTACATGTGTCACCCATCTCCTTCATTCCTCCAAAAACTATTTTCTTTAATTAATTAATTACCCTTATTTCCCTCACCCACCTAGAGTCACTCCTAGGTGTCCCCAAATTCCCTTATAGGTTTTAATGACTTTCCCCATTATTAATTTACTAGTTCATTTTAATTTAGAAGGTTCTTTAATGCTAGATACCTTACTAAGTTAGACTTTCTCATTTTTCCTTGTGTTTCCTTTTTATTTTTATGTTTCTTTCTTTTTCTTAGTTTCCTAAATATTTTAGATTTTTCTCTTTCCATTTACATTTAAATCTCAACTGGCAGGTGTAGAAACTTACCCTTTTTCCCCCTTCTTCTTTTAAGGAATTTTTTATTTATTAGCATTAATAGTAAAACAATTATTTCCCCTTTTTAAAATTTTATCCCAAAATATTTATATAATTCAATTTAATTGCTTACCCCCTTATTGTCACAAGATTAATGAAGATTATCATTATTATTATATATATATATATATATATATATATATTTAATATTAGATAAAATTTTACAACCAGTAATTTAGACCTAGACTTTAATTTCCGAGGCTGGGTGACATTTTATTAGGGGAAAAGTTTTAAATTTTTCTTATCACGTTATTCATACTAAGGCCATCTAGGTTTATTCATTTATTAATTAACAACGCAGTGTGCCCTTATGGACACACCACGGGCTCGAAGGGTGCCACTTCCCTCTTTCTGTTTCTCTTGAGTGATGTGCTCTTCAGGACAGACTACGTGCTCCAAGGGTGCCACTCGCCTCTTTCCAGTTTTCTTGTGCGATGTGCCCTTCAGGATGAACCACGTGCTCTTGACTGAATTGGTAGACATTAAAAAACCCTTGGATTCAATACTCTACTAGGTGATCTTGTGGGAGACTAAGGGCCTCTAAGGAATAAGGCCCCTGCCTTATTGTGCTCCCCTTAGAATCATTGTGAGCAATTGTCACTGTCTACCCTCATGGAATCATGGGTCCTCTCGAACTAGGTAATCGTTAACCTATAGTTCAAGTCACGGTGGGAGTGCTAGTAGGTTGTGGAAGGACTGCTATCCACACCTCTCCCTCAACATCTTTGGTAGTCAAGCGTGACCACTCTACTCCACATGTAAGTCTAGTCGAAAAGATATCGTAAGCCTGTATCATCAACGAATCATGTCATAAATATATCCATATCATATAATCTAATAATATGCACTAATATCACATGTAAAACAATCAAACTCCATTAGTTCACTCCCCTACTCGATCTGGAGTCCAAGGGGTTCCATCGATGCCTCTGCATCCTCGAGGTCCGAAATCCTGCACACTTAGTAAAACTGAGTCAATAGCACCCGTCTATGTCAATGCAACAAAACAACATGAAATCAACCCATAACGCCTCATAATCAAAATCAAATGTTTTAATAGCATCAAAATCTGGATCACTTGCAAGCAAGTGTCCTCAAATAATAATTTCGCTCAGTGCGCAAGAGCATGATGTTACATACACCCCCTCTTGGTCTAAATTTTTTCCCGAAGTTTCACAGTATAAGTGCCGAAATAATGTGTATCACAATAACATAAGTCTATCTATCAAACAAAAATGGAAACTGTTGGCGCATATCGAATGCATCCTCCCAGGTCTTCGAGTGCAGACTATAGTTGTCCCACTCGACCTTGACCTACTCTATTGTTCGACGCCGTAGTTGTCGAATGCGATGATCCAAGATGCGGATCGGCTCAGCCATGAGCACCCCCTCGTCTGATATCTGCAAGGAACTCATGTCAATAACATGTGTAGGATCACTAATATAATGTCTCAAAACAGATACGTGAAAAACATCGTGCATACGCCTCAAGGGATCAGGCAAGGCTAGTCAATAGGCCATGGGACCCTTTCTTTCCACGATCTCGAAAAGTCCCACAAACCTAGGAGAGAGTTTATCTCCCTTTCCAAACTTGATCGAACTCTTATGCGGTTTTACCCACAAGAAGAATCGATCGCCAACCTCGTAAATATGGTCGACACGGTGCGCATCGACATAACTCTTCTACTGATCTTGTGCTTCTTTAATCCTTTGTCTTATTGTTTTCATTTTCTCCTCCATTTCTTGGATCACTTCTGGTCCCACCAGGACCCTATCCATAAGCCGATCCCAACACAAAGGCATCTGACACGGTCATCTATAAATAAAATGGAAAGGCACCATCTTAATGGTGCCTTGGTAACTGTTGTTATAAGTGAATTCCACCAGTGGAAATAATTCTTCCCAACTCTTTTGTTGGTCCATCACGTACATGCGCAACTTGTCCTCAAAGGTTTGGTTCATTCATTTTGTCTACCCATTAGTCTCTGGGTGGTACACAGTGTTATCACTCCAGGAAACTCTCCTAGGCTGTAAGTCAGAGATGCCTGGTAACTCAATCTTTTTGGAAACTATTTTCTCAATAATAGGTGTGGGTTTTGGATCAAGATGAATATCTTAACCTCTGGATTGTATTCTCAAGACATTCTTAACTATAATCATGCAACAAAAGTGTTGGGTATGTGTTATATTCTTTGCATGTGTGTGTGTGTGGGTGCGTAAGATATGACAACTGTGTCTGATTTTTAGCGGATTTTGCTATTTTTAGCGGATTTGTAAATTAATCCCGGATTAAGGGATTAGGGTTTTGGTATCTACATAATACCTAAAAACATTGTATATATTGTATGGCGAATGGTGAAATTCGATATAATGAAAATAAGAAAGGTTTTCCCGGTTGAGGGTTTCCGGTA
>SNQJ01S0055363.1:30072-55128 GCA_010110895.2 Picea sitchensis
TATGACCTGAGTGCTTTGATATATTTGCCACTCTGTTTTTCATCTTCTGCCTTGAATTCTTTGAATTTTGCAAAAGTTTCAGACTTGTGTCTGAGAAAATAGATCCATATTTTTCTGCTGAAATCATCAATAAATGTTAGAAAATAAAAGCTACCACCTATTGAATCTATTTTCATTGGTCCACATAGGTCAGTGTGAACAAGTTCAAGATGTTGTTTGGCTTGATTGGAAGACTGTGGAAAGCTAGTTCTCTTATGTTTTCCAAGTATGCAAGACTCACATGGGGGAATTTTCTCTTTAAAGATGGGAAGACCTTTGACCATGGAGTGCTTCTGAAGAAGACTTAGACTCTGAAATGGTAGATGTCCAAATATTGTATGCCAAACCATTGTTTCATTCAGGGTGGATGCACTTTGTGCATATGGTTGACTCAGATTTGCAGTTCTGAGGGTAAGGGGAAACATCCTATTTGGGGTCATATGGATTTCAGAAATCAATTTTCTGCTGGGGATTTTGTCATATATCTTGCAAGATGCTCCCTTAAAAAGTACCTTATAGCCATGTTCAATGAGCTGTCCTACACTTAGCAAATTATGTTTCAGATCTGGAACATGATAGACATTGTTGATGTCTTTCTTTACATCCTGTTTAGTAAGAATAGGAACAATTCCTTTTCCTTGAACTTTGACTAAGTAATTATTTCCAAGTGTAATATCAAATGAGATTGAAGAATAAATGCATGAAAGTAAATCTTTGTTACCTTTCATGTGATTGCTGCATCCACTGTCTAGCAACCAGAGATCTTTAGGTTGTTGTTCAGTGTTGTGACACGAAAGAAACATACCTCCTGAGTTTTCTCACGTGTGGTGTGACACATGTGCTCTGCCTGAGAGCTGATCTTCTTGCTTCTTCCTGCATTCAGATTCATAGTGCCCATACTTTTTGCAGTAATAGCATTGTAAACTTGATTTCTCATTTGATCTTCTCCCTCTGCCTCTTTGAGGCTGGAAATTCTGATATTGATTTTGTTGTTGTTGTCTTTGACCTTGGAAATTTTGATACAGATATTGTTGTCTGTTACCTCCACTGGAATGAGGGTTACTTTGATTGCTCCCTCTTCCTTGGTGACCTCTTCTTCTTCCTCTGCCTCTCCCTCTGCTGAAGGAGAATTGAGTTTTGAAAGCGTTGGAGATTGACTCATCTGTGAGATGCAGTCTCGTCTCATGTGTCACCAAAGAACCAATTAATTCATCTGTTAAAAAAATTGACAGATCCTTGGATTCAAGGATTGCTATTACAACCATTTCAAATTTCTTGGGTAAACTTCTGAGGATTTTCTCAACAATGCGTTGATTAGTGATGGTTTCACCAGTCAGTCTGATCTGGTTCATGATGCCCATGACTCTGGTCATGAACTGATCCACATTTTCGGACTCTGTCATCCTTAAAGTCTCGAATTGCCTCCTCAAGGTCTGCAGTTTAACTGTTTTGACCCTGTCATTTCCTTGGTAGGAAGATTTAAGGATGTCCCAGGCCTGTTTTGAAGTACCAGCGCCTGTGGTTTTTGAAAAAATCGAGTCATCCACAGAATTTTGAATCCAAAACTTAGCTTTATTTTCTGTGTTTCTCTAAGTTGCGTGAGCAATTTTCTGCTGATTAGTCATGGCAGACAGGTCTGCTGGATCTGGTTCCACATATCCATGATCCACTGGATCCCAGCACTCTTGTTCTTGCAAGAAAGATTTCATCCGAAGAGACCAGAACTCATAGTTCTTTCCGAGAGGAATCAAACCCTGAGTTGGTCCTAAATTGCTAGACGACACCATATATATATTTTTTATTTAAAAAAAAAAATGAACAAAAAAAAAACAAAATTCTTACTTACTTGTCTCCTGCATATAATTTGCAGTGACTTCAGAACTCTGTGTTCAAGATTTCGCGAGTTTTTGGCTTCGCGATTCTGATGTCGGGACTTCGTTATACGAGTCCTTCGATCTCTTGTCTCGCTAACCTCCGATCATCGAAACGTCGATTTTCCGATGAGAGTTTATCGGCCTTGAATTGGCCCTTAGTCTCTGTGCAATGTGACCACACGCCTTGATGTTAAAGCGCTACGAGATTTTCTGGTTCTTTGTCTTTCAAAATTGCCGAAATGCGAAATTCGCCTTTGGACAATTCAACGGTCCAGATCTTCCTATGATCTGATGGTCCAGATATTATGACCAGAAATCATAATATCGCAGTCAAACCTCTTATCGGGATTCGGGGTTTTGAAGGTCGAAATGTATTGGACCTCTTGTCCACGGAATCCCCGATTTCCCGATTCTCGATTTCACGATGGATGACCTTTCCTTTCGGGAAATTTCTCGATTGCTTTGATCTCCGCCACACGTCTTCCTATATTGGACAGTCCTGAATTCTCCTCGCGATTTTGCGATTTGATCTGCTCGGGACTTTTCCGGAGCCCTCGGATTTACGCCACGCGTCCCCTCAAGATGGACGGTCCTCGTCGTTTCACGATTTCGCGACTTGCGACTCCAAATTCCCTGTCAACTGAGAACCCTGATTGTCGAGATGTCAACGGTTTCCTCGATGTCCGCCACATGTCCAGACAAATGGACGGCTGTGATCTTATCGCTATTTCGTGAATCGCGATTTCACGACTTTCGCCGTGGAGTGTCTTTCGTCAACAAGGCCTCCGATATCCCGAACTCCGAAATGCCGATGGAGTTATGGCCTGGATCTGCTGCCACCTGTCCTCTGAGATTGACGACTCACAATCCTCTGAGGATTTCGCGATTTCATAAGTCGGAATTTCTCATGTGCACTTCAGAGGACTATACCTCGTGCACTTTCTCACTGATCCAACGGCGGTCGGTCATTTGCACAAGATCTGACGATTGAAATTCTTTCACCTTTTTTGCGCTCTCTTCGTCCCTTCTGAACTCGTTTCCCACTTTGGATCAGTTCGCAGGACGAATCTTACGGCCTCAATGGATTTTCTTCGCACATGAGATGCGTTCTTTGCTGCATTTGAAGGAATTTTCTCCTGCGGAAGAAAAATTTGTGAATCTTTCAAAGATTTGAAAGAATTTCATAAGTTCTTTGTTCTCTGCTGCAATCTTTGACAGATTTGAGAGAATTTCCGTAAATCTTTAAACGATTCTGCCTTCTGCAGGAATCTTTAGCGAATTTGAACGAATTCTTTGAATTCTTCAAGAGTTCCCGCCTCTTGCAGCTCTTCTTCGTAAATCTTTGATGATTCTTGAAAATTGTGCAAGAATCTTTACTGTTTCTTCCTTCTGAGTCTCTGCTTCTTTCTCGTGTTTCTGCTCCTTGAAGCTTTCGAGCGTAGTGCGCTCTGCGACCTCGCGTGAGCTTCTTACGCTGATCTTTTGAGTGTATGAGTGGACAATTTCCTCATGGAAGTTTCCTTCTAGAATCTTTCAAGAGTACGACGAACAACTCTCCAAGCTTTGTGAAAAGTCTGTGTCGAATGCTCTCAAGATCTGTGTAAGCTCTGCGCTGTTTGAGGATCGTGTTACTCTCTACCCTGTGTGAAGAGGCTTACTACTGTAGCTCTAATACCATGATAAATTGAGAAGCAAGAAATGCAGAGAGAAAAGAATAGAGCAGAAAACAGTATATTAGAATATATGAAGAAAAGTACAAAACGAGTACATGAAGAAGATGTGAAGGAGTAAGTTTGAAGAAGTACTATGCAATGGAAAATAGCTGAGCTAAATAGGCTCAAGCAAAACAAGAATAGAAAGTCAGACTATTAAGGTTACATTATATTTAACAATTCTTACCTTTTCATAGGTTTCGAGTTCAAAGATTGTTATCTGTTTGTTATATGTATTTACAATTTTATCTGAAGGGTTAATACTTTTTATGAGTAATTAGATTTATCTAAAGGGTTAATACTTTTTATGAGTAATTAGATCTGGCGTCTTCCAAGGTTATGATTTTAGGTTTTTCTAGATGATAGGGGTGATGGTTTTTATATGTGATCACGTGATAAACTTGATCTCTGGAAAATTTTGTTCTCTAATTTAGATAATATGGAACAATTTACTTTGATTTTAATTCAAGATCTGTGTCATGTCATGCAGAGTCTCGTCAATAGTTTTTGCGAGGATTCCCATCTGAATAAGGGTGGTTGGCTCTTCCTATTATGGGATGGGGATTTACATAATATTTTATGCGTTAGAAATGGAGACAATTCTATGGAACCTAATTACGTCTAAAAGAGTATAGTAATGGGTATAATTAATCATTTTTTAATTTTAAATTTTAATCTGATCATTAAATTAAAGATGTTGGCATATTCTTAGTCGTCCTCCCAAATCAAAATCAATGAATGTGATTTACTCTTCAAAAGTTCTTTGTATTTTTAAATGCATCAGTTAACCTATTTATTTTTTAAAATTACTATATCAACATATGATTGCCATGTTTAAATGATTAACATTTAGGATTACCAAATTTGGATTATTAACGGACACTACTTTTCCATGCTATCACGGATTTCCTAGCTGTCTGTACATTTCATTCTCTACCCGGGATTTCATTCAATGCGCGTTTCATTCTCTACCCCGATTTCATTCCGTGCGTGTCATTCAGTGCGTTTCAATACGTGCGTGTCCGTGGAGCGTGGTAACAGATACATCCGTTCACATTGAATGCAGCGAGTAAATGTTAATGGAGCGAGGTCATCCATTAACATTGAATGCACCTGGATGCAGGAGCGAGGACAGCCATTAACAATGGAGTGAGGTCAGCCATTAACATTGAATGCATTCATTAACATTTAATGTTAATGGCAAAAATTCTGGACTCGGGCACACTCAAGTTGATAGAACTTTGACAATCTTATTGCAGAATACTGTTGCAGCTGAATCAAGTATTCAGAGGTAAATGAAGAATCATTTTGTGATGGAACTTCATTTTTATCTTTCATTTTTCAAAAGTTGATGACAAAAGAATATCTTTGTTGAATTCTTTAGAGGAAAGAAAGTTCTTGGATCTGGAAAATAGAGTTGATAAGATCCTTGTTCAAGATATGAATAAATCCTGGTTCGGATTTTTGGTCTTAATTTAATTTTTTGAACACAAATTTGTTTTTTCTTTAATGAATGAAACAGAAAATAATCTGAAATCATTTTTGGTTGCATAGAATTAAGGAGTTAGTTGAAGTTTTCCTTTACAGATTTACCTTGTTTTGGAGAAGTAAGCTTAAATTAGTTAAAATTTCTTAGATAATTTGGTTCTTGTGATTAGATAGAAGGCCGGGATATCCAGGAATAACGTTTCCGAAGACAAAGAAAATATAGCAGATTTTATTTATAAATCTTAATTAGGGTTTATGTTAAAATTTAATTTAATAAATTAAATATACCTTTCGGAGTTCATCTGCCACAGCCACAACTATGTGTCTGTAGTTATGTTTATGTATGTGGAGGAATTGCTGGTAATGTAAAGCAATTTTGTTACTGCAATGCGGCCATTTTTAGGTTTTTTTCTCTTATTGCGGGTTTACTGGAGCGGCGATCTTTAGGTTTTAAGTTATTTACTGCTCCTCGCGTTAAGTAACCTAGTTTTTTTACTAGCTAGGGTTCGATGAAGAACCAATTCTGTTAAGATAGTCATTTTTAAGTTTTTTAATGCTCGTGGGTTTATTGAGTGGCGATTTTAGGAGCGGTGATTTTTAGGTTTTTTACTACTTGGGTTTAATTGAGCGGTGATTTTAGGTTTTTCACTACTTGGGTTTAATTGAGTTTAATTGAGCGGTGATTTTAGGTTTTTTAAATTAAGTGTGCATTTATTGCTTTTTAAAATTGTCCATCAGGTTCTTTACCTGTTTATTTTTTTTTATCAGAATAGGTTCTTTACCGAAAGTCTTTATCAGACGTTCAAACGTTTCTGATTTCACTTTTCCAGTGCATTCTTATACTTATATTTCTACAACACCTATCATATCAATCGATGACATCTGATGATATCTTACTGAGATGGATAGGGGCAATGGCAGCCGAAGCATTCATTGAAACTCAAGGTCGTACCACTCCTGCAGCCCAGTGATCTAAATGTTCCATGGTATCTTATCTTTGATCATAAAACAAAGTTGGGTTAATGCATTCATTATGCTCCATAATGAAATGTTTCTTTTGTACAGAAATGATTTTTGTTAATATTTTGCTTGTAGTTTTATTTTCAATACACATAGCTGTTTGGGCATTTTTTTGGATTCTGTGCTCGGAGGATGGTTGAGGAAAATGAAACTAAAACCCAAACGCAGCCTTCGAGGTGACACAAGCTATGGATGAGGAGAAGCAACATAAGCAAATGGAGCATTCAGATTAGAAAAACAAAATCGAGGTAGTGCATTGTGTATGCTCCATTATTTCTTGTGTACATGAATGATTTTTATTAACATTTTACTTTCAGTTTTATTATTTGCCCAGACATAGTTGTTTGGGCATCTTTTTGGATCCTGTGCTCAGAGGAATGTTGAGTTATGGCAGGTGGGACAATGAAACTAAAACCTCAACGCAACCTTCAAAACAAAGCGACACAAGCGATGGAGGACAAGCATCATAAGCAAATGGAACGTTCAGACTGTTAATATATATTTCTTATTTTTTTTCTAAATCTAATGGATTGTACCTTGGAACGTTGACTGGTAATATATATTTCTTATTTTTTTTTCTAAATCTAATGTACTGTACCTTGCTGCTCAGATGGATGTTATCATTTCACATTAATTATTAATGACATTATCAAATGATTGCATTCCCTTAATGTCAGTTACATTTTCTTTTAAGTTATGTTTCATCAAATTATAAAAATAATAAGCTATGAGACCTCCTCTATCCAATTACAATAAGCTATCAAGTTCTTAACACTGTGACTTTGAAGTATTTAAAATACCTACGTTTTGGAAAAAAATAATAATATTATGATGGCAGCTTTCAAGTTTTAACAACTAAATAATATATGGAATTATTTATATTAATAAATAAGATATACTATTTAATATTATTCTCCCTTCATAATTTTAAAATAATAATATGATTGGTGTAAAACTTAAAAAAACTATATATATTATTTATGTTTTTCCACACTATATTTATATATGAGGGTGGAGATGTTAATGTTAAAGAAAATATAAATATGTTTTCTTTAATATAATCCTCCATTTTTTATATTTTCTCTAATATATCCCCATCCAATATGTTTTCTCTAATATATCTCCTCACTCTCAATAATAATAATCTCAATAATAATAATATGTATCATTATACATATCAATTGTTTATGATCTTTAAAAATATATATTAATAAATAAATGTTTTTTATTTTTTCATATATATATATATATAAGTTTTTAACTTAATAAATGAATTAATTATAAAATTTTCAATAAAATTAATTATGAATCAATATAAATTAATTAATAAATGTATAATACATCAATGAATTATTATTATCATCAATATGTAGGTTTAATGGTTAAAAATATGTGTTTTCGGTTAAAGGTTCAAATCTAGAAAAGAGTAGGATATACACATAATAATTATATAATAATCATAAAATTATATAATAATTATATGTTGATATTTATTCATAATATTCATATAATAGATTAAGATATATAATTCTATAAAATAAATTATAGAATATAATTAATACCCCAAAACATTTATATAATAATAAAAATTATTTTATTAATTTTGATATGTCACAACAAGGATTTGAATCTAGGTTGGGAGGGTAACAATCATTCCTCCTAACTACCCAAGCTACATCTAATGAACATATACATATCTTTTTTTATTTACTATTACTTTAAATTTTAGGAAACATTTTTTACTAGAATAATAATTTTGGATTAATGAAATTGTTGCATTGATTATAAAATGGATTCACTATCTTCAAATACTCCAAATGTAAGTAAATCAAGAAATATTAATATTTGATATCTACACATCTATAAATCCAAATGATTCTTACTAGATTTCAAAACAAAAACATTAATTTCCATCCACCTTATTTTAATTTTAAATAGTGAAATAAAAGTCAATTCACACTTAATAGTACAACCTTTCAATATATACTTTTCAACTTCTAATTAAGGAGTTGCAAAAAGATTCTAAATTTGAAGATTTTACATATATTATTTTATAAAGTGATAATAATATATTTTTCAACTTGAATTGCAAAAAAAAAAATCTAAATTACATATATTATTTTTTATAATAATAATTTGAGAGTGATACTAAATTAATAAGTTTCTTAAATAAAAGTATTTGTTTTGAAGCAAGAAAAGTTTCACAATACTCATGGCTTTTTAAATAATCTCAAGATCATAACTTACAATTGCATCATTGTATATTAACAAAACATCACTATATATAATAGTTTGCTTTATAACAAGGTAAAATTACACTTTTATTAAAACTTTGTTTTTTAAGTAAGTTTTTTTATAAGTTATCTATCGTCCAACTCTGCTCCAACGAAAATTTTAAAACAATGTACTTTATATGACCAAAAAATATAACCATAGTTTGACACCTATATTAACATTTGTATTGGGTGGTTGTTCTTTATACAAACTTCTTAAAAAAAAAATGATCAGTAAACAAAATGTTGAACTGGTATGGATGAGAATTAACATCGAGTTTGTTCAGGAGGAAGGAGAATGGTCCCTTTTGCGTCAGCTTCCTCAGGAGGTTTCGATGAATTCCAATTGTTGCTCACATTCACTGACAGGGAGATGCATTGTTCCAATAGCTCGAGGTGAAAATTGAGATACAAGACCTCACTACGAAGCTCAAAACTCAAATGTTGGATCGTGCTCAAGGATTTGAGGATGAGTTGAGAGTCCCCATCCATTGGAGGGTTGGGATGGCCGAAAGAAGGTGCGCCATGGGATCGGTTGGAGTGCCCATGAGGAGGGCCCTATGGAGGACTGTTTGGAGAAGGCGAGCCTGACAAAGTTTTTGGAGCATAACCCAATGAATTGTTGATTTTTCAATAAGCAAGGTTAAGCATGAATTTCATTCCATTTTTAGCATTTAACCATAACCACTAATGTTGCATCAAACAATATCACAAGAAGAAGCACCATGCACAAGAACACAAGAAGCATCCTAGGAAACCTTTCTCAACAAGGGAAGAAAACTGAGCCAAATCCTTTGCTATATTCTTCAAGAGAAAGAATTCTTCCACCAAGAATACCTATCACACAAGAGGGTTCTCAAACCCTAGAAGACTAGCACCCAAGAGAGGTGTGCACTTTTCCCAAGAAGGTGTACTTGCCGAAATTTCCAAACTCACATGAAGATATGATTCCTCAATGGGGAATTTACCTGTACTTATACTAGACTTAGCCTGTCAACATAAGTGTCTATTGGCACAACAGGGCCGACCTCACTATATTATAATATAATTAATATTAACCAAATTAATTATCGTTTACATTAATTACCGGTCACATTAAGATGGGGCCGACCTGTACCCTTTACATTACAATTAGGGTTACAGGCATGTATGACTCTTGAACAATATAGCAAGGGATCTTATACACCCACTAGTGCTCATCCACTAGGGGCACATCCATAGGGATGTATATATCTCTAGATCATTGCATTACACAAAAGAACCACTTCTTCACTAGTGCTCAACCACTAGGATCACGTTCACTTGTGCTCATCCACATGCACGTCCACTCAATAGATATTATTTACCATTGCATTACAAAGGAGATTCATCTAGATTTTCTCGCCAACTCTTCCGTGCAGAGGAGGCTAATACATCATCTTCATTTATGTTCTCATGACGATGCACCCAAAACTTTGGGATTTCACAAATTCACTTTGTGCTCAGCCACAGGCATGTCCAACTCTGCAGATCACCTTTCTCACTGCATTACACAGGAGAATCATCTGGAGTTCTTATCAACTCTCTGTATGGAGGAGGTCATCTCTATGTTCCAGCTCTATCTTAGATAGGAACCACACACCCTTCTAAGGGGATTTATGTGAGGTATGTAAGCTGGAGAATGTCTCACATAGATGCAATCATGAACACTCCATCCCATCTAGGGAGAAATTCTTCATCATGCCAAGTATCACATGGATTTACTTTGAACTTTGTCTTGGATGGACTCATCGACACTCCCTCTCAACTAGGGAGGCATTCTTCACCAAGTGAGTTTGGTGAAGATGTTTGCAATCTGCTCATGTGTAGGAAGGTACTGCATGTGTACGATTTTCCTTAGAATCATGTCTTTGATATAACTATATTTCATCTCATCGTGTTTCGATCCATCAGGAAACACTTGGTTCTCAAGGAGCTTTACACATGACTCTTATTTATCATCATAGGATCTATCTCATGGTCAAGTAAATATGTCAGAAGCTTGTGAAGCCACATGGATTCTCTCATTTGATGCTATATACTTTTCTTCTGTGGTACTCAAGGCCAAAAAGTTTTGTTTCCTGCTGCATCGGGAATTCATGGAAAACTTCACATTAAGACAACAACCAGATGTTCTCTTCTAGTCCACTGTAATTTTATTCTCGATCTGAATCAACATATCTTGCAAATTCAAGTTCACATTGGAGGCATATCTCAGGCCATATCCAACTGTGCCTCGTATATATCTCAATTCATGTTTTGTTGTTGTCTAGTGAGTCTGTCGTGGTTGACTCATGAAATGACTAAGAAGACTCACTGCATGGCATGAATCAAGTCTGGTGTTAACCAGATACATCAGTGATCCAATGAACTGTGGATCAATCTTGTCTAAATCATCATCAATATTTTTATTTAAATCCATCAGGGTGGATTTTTCATTCTTGTCATACTGAACTTCTTTAATATTTTCACTGTATATTTTCCTTGACTCGGGAAAATATCATCGGTCCTCTGTCATACTTCTTGTCCCAAGAATTAGTGCATCATACTCATATTATTCATCTCGAATTCATAAGTCAAGGATTACTTGTATCCAACGAAAAGGCTTTCTGAATAGGTCATCAAAATCAGGCTCTCGTCACCAACACTGTAATAATATAGGTTTGGATAAAAAACACTCTTGATGAAATCCAAACTCATCAAAAATCTATCTATATGATATAGTTTCCAACTCATGGGATGGTAGTACGGATGGAAGTGTATCGGGTTTACTGGATCAAGTGTCTCATCATAGACAACTCCCTCTATTTGTGAGAAACCTATGGCTATATATCTTGTTTGTATTTCTCGACACTTCCATCAGCTCCATGCTTGATCTTATAGCTCCACTTGGAAGTTACCACAAACTTCCCTTCTGGTCCCTGAATAATATCTTATACACCATTATTTAAGATATATTGGTATTATTCTATTATGGCATCTTTCCATACTTGTTCTCTTGTTGCTTCTCTAAGACAAGGAGGCTTAGCATCAATGAAGTGGATCATGACTGAAGGATAGCTCAAAAATCTCTTTTTCTTTCTCGGGATGTGACTTGAGAGGCTTATATGTTTCTCTGCCTCTTGCAGAGTGAGTCTAGGTGGGCCTTTTATTACCTACTTCAATATCTCTGAACATATCAATTAGATCAACTGGATCAACTGGAATAATGTGTGTCTCCCTCTGAACTGTTGAAGGGGGAGAAGGTATTGTCTTGCTGTCAATCTCCATTTGGGATTATCTGGGTTTGCTGAATGGGTATCTCTTATTTAAGGACAACATCTCTATTTTTATTGCATAATATCCAATCAAATATAGTTTGGACTCCTGTACTAGGGATAATGGTCCAATTCTTTGAGGGCTCCCATACTAGGGATTATATCCTTCATTTATTAAAAATGAAATCAACTATAAATTTAAAGATCAATTGATTTACCTGGTTTGTAGTCAAGATTTTAGAGGAAGTACTTCTCCTCTCTCTTATCTTCATTCTCTTGAGGTGGATCTGGATCGATGTCAGTGGTAGAAGCATATTGTCTTCCCTTCTTCCTGGTTGGATAGTTCTTTGCATAGTGTCCATATTTGTCACATCTGAAGCACTGAATTTATGAAACATCTCTTCTTTGATAACCTGGATTTGATGAAGAATTTTAATATTTGAATGTTTGTCTGAAATTTCTTTTGAATTTTCCTTCTTTCTTTGTATGAAGTGCAAGAGCATGATTTTCTTCTAAGGAATCTTCCACTCCTCTATTTCTAAGTCTAAGTTCTTCTTGAGTACAATCTGTCCATAGACGTTCAAAAGTTGGTATAGCTTCTCTTCTACTGATACTCTAAAGAAAAGGCTCCCACTATTTTGGAAGGTTGTTGAGAGTGGTTAAGACAAGTTCTCTATCAGATATGATTTCTCCAATGGTTTCTAGTTGTTCTTTAATCTCTGAAATCTTCATAAAGAAGATGGAAAATGTGTCACCTTTCATCATCTTGGTACTTTGCAGTTGGATCTTCAAGGTAAGAGCTCTGAGGGTGTTGTCACTTTCAAAAATTTATTTTCATGCTTCATACATATCATAAGTTGCCTTCAGGTTGGCAATACAAGGTAAGAGATTATCTCTTACTGAGTAGATGATTAATTTTCTTGCTTTGACATCTTCTTCGTTATCTTCTTCTCTACATCTGTAGCTGTGTTTGGCAGGGTTTTAGTTACCACATCCAAAAGGTCATATTCTTCAAGGGTGACCTGAAGCCTCAATTTCCAAGAGTTGAAGTTGCTTTCTCCATCAATCCTATCTTCTACTAAGGCTATGTTCTTCATTTGTTTGGTTTCTTCAAACTCTCGCCAACTGGATTTTGAAAACCTAATGATTAGGTTGAATTAGTAACCTTGGATTATGTTGAAATTATGACTTCCAACAATCAACTTGATATTGTCACATAGATGCTTGCTAAAAATGTTTCTTCAAGAAGTTCCAGAAATCTAAGATTAGGATTCTGCAGGAAATTTCCGCACACTAGAAACCCTATGGCCAAAAAATAAAAATCCTCGGAATTTGATTTTAAGAGCTTCCAGGGATGCGCTAGAGGAGGTGGTACTCTTCTATGCCAAAAATAGCCCCAACGTTCAAGTATTAAGGGCTAGAACACCACATAAAGGAGGGTCGTATGAAATTTTATGGAAACCCTAGGAGGGTTGTACAGTTCTGCAAACATGAGAGGAGACTTGTTAGATGCTTGTGAAATGGGTTCTTTCAAGACCTATTCTATGATACCATGTTGATTTTTCAATAAGAAAGGTTAATCATGAAGTTCATTCCATTTTTAGCATTTAACCATAACCATTAATGTTGCAACAACCAAGATCACAAGAAGAATCACCATGCACAAGAACACAAGAAGTATCCTAGGAAACCCTTCTAACCAAGGGAAGAAAACCCAGCCAAATCCTTTGCTATATTCTTCAAGAGAAAGACCTTCACCACCAAGAATACGTAGCCCACAAGAAGTTGCTCAAACCCTAGAATACTAGTGCCCAAGAGAGGTGCACATGTTTCCCAAGAAAGTGTACTTGCTGAAATTTCCAAACTCACATGAAGATATGATTCCTCAATGAGAAATTTGCCTTTACTTATACTAGACTTAGTCTGTCAACATAAGTGTTTCTTGGCACAATAGGGTCAACCTCACTAGCTTATAATATAATTAATATTAACCATATTAATTATCTTTTACATTAATTACAAGTCACATTAAGATGGGGCTGACCTGTACCCTTTGCATTACAATTAGGGTTACAGGAATGTCTAACTCTTAAACAATATAACAAGGGATCTTATACACCCACTAGTGTTCATCCACTAGGGGCACATCCATAGAGATGTCCATATCTCTGGCTCACTCCATTACACAAAACAACCACTTCTTCACTAGTGGTCAACCATTAGGATCATGTTCACCCGTGCTCGTCCACAAGCACGTCCACTCAATAGATCTTCTTTCCCACTGCATTACACACAAGAGTCATCTAGAGTTTCTCATCAACTCTTCTTCTTAGAGGAGGCTAATACATCATCTTCATTTCTGTTCTCATGATGATGCACCCAATAGTTTGGGATTTCACACGTTCACCTTGTGCTCACCCACATGCACGCCCAACTCTACAGATCACCTTTCTCACTGCATTACATAGGATAATCATCTGGAGTTCTTCTGAACTCTTTGTATGGAGGAGGTCATCTCTATGTTCCAGCTTTGTCTCAGATAGGAACCACACACCCTTCTCAGGGGCTTTCTCTCATGTTTGTAAGCTTGAGAATGTCTCACATAGCTGCAATCATCAACATGAATTTCCATGACGATCAAACCACTCAATTTTACATCTCCCGTCCAATGGATATATGACCATTGTATTGCTGGTGAGTAGAGGCCGAGTTGGGTGAATTATCTGAACATTGCCTTTTATTGTTTGAACTATCTCTGTGTAGTGCTGCAATATCCTGCGAGGGAAAGATCATCCCAAGTGCTCTGTTCTATTAACGTTTCAGAGCGAGGACGTAGAATTTCCCACAACCTTACACCTAGTTCGAGGATCAATAAGCCACGTGTCTAAATCGATGCGTATGCCTTGGATAGCACCCCATCCAAGGATTATTAAAAACTTATAAACCTTAGATAATTAACATTTTTCTTAGGTAATTAACCTATGTTTTTAAATATAAAAAAATGAAACACAATTTAATATTATAAAAATATTAAAAACTTCTAATCTTTTTATTAAAACTTCTTATAAATTTAAAAAAGAATGAATCATATAACCATGATGTTCAAGTCCACTTCAATATTTCTATCCAGATATTTAATGAGCATGAAGCTCGAAAAAGAATGAGCTAGTCCTTGAATAAATTACAACAAATATATGCTAAATCAGCATGAAGCTCGAAAAGGAATGACCCAATCCTTGAATATATTAGAACAAATATATGCTAAAAATAATGATAACTTTATTATTATCATGAAATGCATTTTTTAATACTATATATAAAATATTTGTTGTGAAATAAATAATGATAAGTGTTACTATCATGAAATGCATTT
The DNA here is from genome assembly GCA_010110895.2 of Picea sitchensis. NCBI lineage: Eukaryota > Viridiplantae > Streptophyta > Pinopsida > Pinales > Pinaceae > Picea > Picea sitchensis. The sequence goes on from SNQJ01S0055363.1 coordinate 45,127, forward strand.
TTTAATATTATATATCAACTAGCACAGTCTCAAAGCGGCTAGTGAATGTTAGAGGTGACGAAATCCAAAAGTTAATTTTAAATGTGGACCTGGCAATCATATGGTGGTACAATAATTTCTTAATATGATTAGGTAAATGTTAAAAAGTAAATAGGTTAATTGATGCGTTCAAAAATACAAGGAAGTTATGAAGAGTAAATCACATTCATTGATTTGAGAGGACGACTAAGAATATTCCAGCATTTTCAATTGTTAGCCATCAGATTAGAATTTTAAATTAAAAGGTGATTAATTATGTCCATCTCCAATAGATATAGGCCTTTCAGCCTAAATATTTATTTTGTGTTTAAATAAAAAAACATAATTTAATTTAAAATCAAACAAATAATAATTTTTTTTTAGAAGGTTTTTTTTTTAAGCGAAGATTACTTTTCAAATTTCTTAATTTACAAATTTCTTCCACTCCGTTTTATTTTATTAATGCCTATTCAGTTAAGCCAACAATATTTAATATGCTTATGCTCAGAATGTGTGCAAAACAGACAGAAAAACATATAACTGATTAAATACTGCAAAAATTTTAGAAATTCAGTCAGAGGAAAAATGAATGTCTATGTTAAATGTTTTTTTTTTTTTTATTATTATTATTTTTGAAATTCAATTAGAGGAAAAACGAATGTTTATGTTAAATGTTTTGTTTTTTTGAGTTTTTATATATATATTTTTTCATTATTAAAATTTGATAAAAATTGTAAAAATTTCAAATTTAAGTAATTAAATCAATTTTTCAAATTATTGAATTTATTTATACATTAAAAATATAATTTAAAATAAAATGATGATTTAACAAGAATATCATATCTGTATCTGTTTAGAAGTTCAAAAAAATCGACAACTTAAAATTTTGGTAGATATGTTATATTCGGCTCAACAGCGATCACAGTTGGTAGGGAATAGGTTGGGAATAAAGCTACATTATCGGCTCTCAGCAATTTTTTTACTTACAATACCAGACAAAGCTTTTCCTCGATAAAGGTCCGTTGCAATCATTCCTCATTGTCGCTCACACGTCGTATAGGTTTACTGTCGCTCACAACGTCATGAAACTCAAGTTCTTCTTGCTCTGGCGATGAAAAATCATTCTGAATGACTGGATGCTCATTCAAATGCCTAATATCATCCTCCCACAGAGACCCATAGAAAACCTCCGTAGTCTCAGCATAGCCATACACGGGATCAGAATACATAATATGCGGCATTGAATCTCCAAAGATATCGTTGATCATGATTCCGAGTTCATGAGGAGTAATAAGGTCTGCAAAGAAACCAAGCTCTGCGCCAACATCGTCGTAATACGTGAAGTCCGGCGTGACCCAGATCGCTTCATGAGTGCTCCCGCGTGCAATTAATCGGCCTTCCTTAATTGAACCCATCTGATCAGAACTGGAATCAATATTATAATCTGTCTCGGCCTTCAACGGAATTCCATCTTGCAGAGAATTTATAATCCCGTTGATCCCAACGTCGGTCTCGTCTGGGTTACTGTCATTGTTATCCATATTATCGATCTTCTCGAGCAACGACATAGGACTGTGTCATGAGCCAACGTTCTGCTATTGGTTCGCTTCGCGTCTGGGAAAGAGATTCCACCATTCCAAAAATCATCTCGAGCGCTTTGCAATGAATTGGGTTCTTACATCTTTGAACTCCACACAACTTCTTCATCCAATACATATATACTAGCACAACCGTTAATTCGCGGTTGAGAACGTTGAAAGGTATCAGCTGAGAATGTGTGTTCCAATGGAACCTGTGACAATTACATTAGATTGATAAATGGAATGCGTGACAATTACATATCTGTACAGTAATTTTTTAATGTGATTAGGTAAATGTTAAAAAGTAAACATGTTAATCGGATGCCTTGATAAATGCAAGAAAGTTATGAACAATAAATCTCATCCATTGATTTTGAAGAAGACTAAGAATATGCCAGCATCTTCAATGCATAGCCATCAAATTAGGGTTTAAGGTTAAATAAGGTTAAAAAATCATTAATTATGCCCATTATCAATAGGTGTATGCCATCCAGTAAACCAGTGAACAACGTGAGACGATTTTTTTTTACATTTAAAAAAAATCTCACAAAGAATTTTTATCCGGTTAAACGATAACCATACAAATCTTCCCGTGTGGAATCCGTGTTTCCCCCGGGAAAACCCAGTCCACCGCTCTCAGTCCGACGACAATAACGCGTCAACCTACCTCGAAGTCGAAATAACATTACGTTTAACCTACGGCCAATTGCAAGCAAGTCAGATGAGAAAATATATTTAGGATTTAAAAAAAACTTGAGTAGATTTAGAGACTTTCAATAAGAGAAGACACACAGTTACAAAACAATATATGAAAAATATCGTCTAAACGAAATTTAGGATGTACAAAGCTTTTCAGTACATCTCGAAACTTTCGATACGTATGGAAAGATCGACGAAAAAATTTCGTTTTAATTAATTTTTAACTTACTCATTTTCCTCTTCACGTCCACTTTGTAGCAGACAAAGTAACTCCAGTTCAGACCGTTCTACAACGTTCACTAACATTTCGTACGCTTTTTAGTAGATGAAGTAAATCCAGTTCAGACTGTCCCAGAGAGCTCACAGCCTTTTTCTTCACGGAAAAGTATAGAACGTTTCGATTATACTTTTTTTTTTTTATGAATAAATATAAAACAACAAAACGTTATGATTTCCTATGGATTTATGTTGCTAGATTCAGCAAAAAAATTTAAATAAACCCATATTTTAAATAATCAAAATATATTTTTTTAATTATAAAATTCAACTTTAACAAAATATTAGTTTTATCTAAAATATTAATCAATAAAATAAATGATATTTTATATAATCAAAAAATATTTTTTAATTATAAAATTCAACTTTAAAATTATAATTATAAATTTACTAACTAATACAAAATTAGTTTTATCTAAAATATTAATCAATAAAATTGAGTGATATTTTATATAATAAAAAAAAAATATTACAAAATTTAACTTAAAATTAAAATTATAAATTTACTAACTAATACAAAGTCAAACAAATTTTACTCCTATTGAATTATTTTAATCAATAAAATTAAATGATATTTTATATAATTAAAAAATATTTTTTTATTATAAAATTCAACTTTAAAATTAAAATTATAAATTTACTAACTAATACAAATTCAAACAAATTTTACTCCTATTCAATTACAATATACCCTATCTAATAACAAATATGTCATAATCTGGGTGCCACATGGCCAATACAGTCAAGATAAGGGACGAGGGGCATTATAACCATGGGTTAGAGGTCATTTTGGTTGGCTTGTCTTCTGTCACCTCTCCAATTTGAACCTTTGCTTCTGGTTACTTGAACATGATGGCCTAACCAAAGGACTAGGCAGGAAGTGGGACGGTATTCCTCACAAGTTTCACTGGAAATTGTTAGTTATGATCCTTTAATTGAATATTATTAATCCGATTGGCTCTGTCTTAGTAGACATTATGCCTGTGTATGGGAGGAGGCTTTGAAAACATTGTAAGGTGAAGTTTGATTTCTCATTGTTATTCCCTATTCCTCAAACTCGATCATGCGAAGAGGTTTGCAGTTGCGGGCTCTTGATATTTTGAGTGGTTTCAATAGTGGGAGCTTCATGTATAACTTGGGGTATCATGGCTCCAAGAAAGCGAAAGGTCGAGTCAAGCGTGGAGAAGAAAACAAGGGCATCCCTCACTACTGAGGATGTTGTGCACTACCAATTCAATATTGACCTCGTCGACAAGGAATCAATGCCAGTTCTAAATGATGGGGTTCGAGCTGTGAGGAGACATACTACAAACGAGGTGGTTGATAGACAGGTGGGGAACATTGACCCTGATCTAGGATGCACCAAAAACAGGGACACTAAGTTCCACCGGATTATGGAGCTCTATTGGCACGTTAAGGCAATAGTGGTGCAAGGAATGAAGTTGTGGGAGCTTGAACAAAGGAAATTATCACAGAGGATGGATGCTCTGGAGCACTAGTGTAGTCTTTTGATTACCATGGTCGTGTGGCTAGTAAGGAAACATGGTGGTGTTTTCCAAGTTATCAAGGACAAGGACAATCCCTCGATCTCTCGACCTCATCGTCCTCATCAGTCACCGACTTCGTCTACTGATGCTTAGCCTAAGGGGGATCCCCAGGTTCATGTTTTAGATGAGTGATGATCTTGTTTCTATTATGAGCTTTTACTGTTTGGGTTTGATAGCTTGTTCTGGGTTTAAGTGTAGTTTTGGCTCTTGTTGTTCCTAAGATTACGCTTAAGGCTCAAAAGGTAATGTCAAGGCATCATGAATATAAAGGAAATTTTTGAAAGGTGCTTTTTCTTCCGTTAGTTATATAAGAATTAATGCTCAAATGAAAATAATGACAAAACAGGACAAAGGTCACAATTTGTTGTCTGAGTCAATTTATAAAATCAAATGATGTGAGGAAAACTTACAAAACTGTTAAACAAAATGAGGCATTAATGCAAGATGAATCTTACCTTGTTCAGAGTAGAATAAATTAAAGAATGCACCCTTGAAAGGATATGAGATACAGTAATCCAAGTAGCTCACAGGTCTTGTATTTACTTATAGCAAATAAAAAGGAAAAATTGCTTGGTTATCAAACAACCGATAAAATGTGACTACAGTAGTAGTAGTACTAAGTTGCAATCACTCACTTATCAAGGAATAACATAAGGAAAACTAGAAATATGGAATACAAGAGGAAAACATAACTCAAACTTCACAAAAATTGGAATCTTTATCTGCCCTTGTATTAATTCTCACAAAAGGAGAGTTCTCTCTATTGCAATCGACAAGAAGCAGCCTGTGTTAAGTCCTTAAAATATGCATTTATACAAAAATTATCTCAACCCTAGGCGGTTGGCATTCTCATAATTCAAAAACAGTAAATATTATAATATGTGAAATTTGAATAGTTTCATTTGCATCTCCTCTGTCTCTTCGCCTGTTGGCAGAGACATTTATTCTTCTTGTCCTCTAGATAAAAAAAAAGCTCAAAAACAACTGACCTTTAATCATGACCTGTGTGAATGGTACGCACACGCTGTCTCATTTTTTCTCAGATGTGTTGGCTTTTCCTTGCTTGACACACTAAACACATCTTCCTACAAACTGCACCACCAACCTGGAAGGCTCTGTTGTGTCATTCGCCTCAAAAGTATATAACTTATTTTCTATGTGAGGCAGTCTATCTTCCATTCTCCTGGCTTCTAAAGATATAGACTGTAGCTGCAGACTAGGATTGACTATCCACTCATTAATCTTGATAATGTCAATTTGTTTCAATTCCAGGATTGTGGCCTGGGCTTCTTCCATGCTCGTCTTGGAATGAAGTTGATTCTTTGCAATATCAATTTGCCTCAGGGCTTCATAGATACTGTCTATTTCAATGTCCAGTGACTCTTTGTCGAGTGAGGAACATGTCTCTTCACAAGATTTCTTCACTTACGAGGCTAACCTTTTACTTTCAACTAAATTGGCCTCCCAGGTTTTCAGTATTATATCAACTAGAGTTTGCTCTAAAAGAGACAATCTAGTGTCCCTGGCTACTACATCCTTTGCTGTTGATAAAACGGACTCCTGGAATGTAACTCGAGTTGCAATGGCCTCTCTCTCATTTAGGTGAATGTTATTTAAAGAATGGTCTGCCGCTCGATAATAGTTTTGAACAACTTCTACTTTAGTCAAAAGGTTTTTTTGGGTTGATTCCAGCTTCTCATGCACCTCCAATGCCTGAGTTTGGAAAATCGCCATATCCACTGTCATGTTTCTTGAATTCAATATTAACAAGCTTAATGTCTTCTAGGGCCGTGCCCTCTACCTTTGAGTGGTTGAAATCTAACAGTGAGAACACACCAGTCTACAAAGGAAAGGCAGGCCATACTTTTTTCTGCATTGCCTTTAGTTCTTTACTGATTCCGCCTAGAACAATTTGATGTGCCACCTCTCTGCACACCAATTGATCTGGTAGAAACTTTGGTAAGGAATGCGGAGGGACAGAACATCCAAAAACCCTGATATAAGAGAAATGTTCTTCAATGTACCAATATGCTATTTTTCTGAGGTTGCTCACTATCTTGTCGGGAATCCTGGGAGGTGGGCACCTGTATATAGCAATATGCATCAGAACAACCACATAGTTATAGATTTCATAGAAGAAATCTTTTGCTTTGTCCTCCCACAGCTTGGAGTGATAGAAGTGTATTGGTTCAGCGCTGGTAAGATTCCAGCTCCATCCCATCAAAGGAAATGATGTCATGGAACAAATGACATACATAATATAAGAACACATGTAAAATGGGGCAGGTTTCCCTTTGGCTTTCAATGACCGATATTCTATGATTTCTTTGACCAAATTGTCCGATAATATTTTGGCCCAATCGAAGGAATACCCCTCTGCTACTATATGCATGATTGACACCCATGGTAATAAGAAATGAGCAGTGTTTTCCTTTCTGAAAAGTCTACATAACATCATGGCTACATACATCATGTGAGGCTCTAATGAGGAAACAACATATACGCCATGGGTGTCTGCTCTAAATTTCTCAGGACGTGAACACCAATCCTTGATCAAGTCTGGTAAGTTATTTCCATATTGAGCACATTATTTTTTGTCGAAGTCCATTAAGAAGGTGGAATTATAAATGCAATTGGGAACTGGGGATAATTTGTACATCACCTGGAAATGATCTCGTCGGAAGGACCCAACTACGACCCTTTGTGAATTGCAGATACTCCTGGTCGAGAGGTCGACATTCTCCAGTGCCCAGCCAATCATATCATTATAAGGCATGAGCCTAGGCTGTGTTGCTATTTTATGTAGCTCTGATTGAGAAACATATTTTTATCTTGTAGCTTGGGTTTCAGTCACCTCGTTCCCTGAATCATCTGGGTAGTTGATCAATTCCTATTGTAGAATATCGAATACATGCATCCAAGTTTTCACAGTGTCTATGTTTCTGTGCGATGTGTCTGAGAAGACGTTTGTGTTTAGATTTGATCTTTCACTAGACGCTTTATCTATTTTCCATGGAGACATGATATCATGAGTTCATAACTCTGTTACTTATTATAGGAAATGCACAAACTTCTTATCTTGCTCAAACTTTCTTTTCTGTGAAAACGCAAATGAAATCCAAACTTCAATATCCTTTTCCCCTAAATGAGTTGAGTTACAAATACTTTACTGAGGGTGCATTCACTTTCCTTAATGAAAAGATTTAGGTGGTGGTCGAAGATCTTATTTGAAATTATTTTCGTAGATCGATTATTAATGTCATTAATGTCTGGTGGTTCATGATTAGAAGTTTTGACAAATAACATTTGAATTTACATAAGCTACGATTCAACGAAAAATCAATCACAAGATAATCCTCATTAATTCATTAGTTAATCACATTTATCGTTAAGTGTTTCTTCGGATTTTCATACCTCGGGATTTTGGTATTTGCTCGATACATGATCCTCGAAATGCGAAATCGTGAAGTGATTAATTAATTTTAATCATGTTTTATCCAGTAAATAATCGTTCTTATCTTCAAGTATTTCGAGGTTTCGTGCTTCGTGATATTTGAGTGCAATGGATGGAAAATATCTGAATTCCAAAAGTGCTAAATTATTTAATTAAGTATTAATCGAGATTAACTTATTTAAAACAGTTTTAGCTTTTTGTTATCTATGTGCTTCGGGTGTCGACAAAACAACTTTATGGATGTTTCGACATGCCACTACCTGTAATGAAGTGTCAAAGCTTAGGAAGGTATACATGTGTGATGACTAAGACCCTTTGAACACTTTTCGGATATCGGGATTTTGGAGTTGCTATATGGTGAAACGCCCAAATCACGAAACTCTGAAATCTGAAACTCTTAAGCAAGTCTCTAGAGGTTTGACCTTTTTAACATTCAGGTGGCTCCCAAATGTTCGGGAAATAGGGATCTTTCGATCGATGAGAGATTTGGATCGACGGTGGACCTTGTATACTCATTAAGGATAAAAAACAAAAAATGATTTATTATTGAAGTTCGATTTTGAGATTAAGTAAAAATAAATAGGGTAATGTTTCAGACTTATTATTTTAAAAGTGTTCCAACAAATCTACTATTTTAAACTTGTCAGATATCAACTCTATGCATAAGCATGCTATTTTTTGTCTTTTTGAAAGGTAAATCGGATTCCCTCTATGCATAAGCATGTTATTTTTTGTCTTTTTTATAGTTGTCACGATAGGCCAACAAAGTCTAGTGATTTTGATGGACATCGAATGGATGCTTTAGCCAGACTATTATGATTGTACATTTTGTCAATATATCAATAGAAAAACATCTACTTACACCTAGAGATATTATATTAAAAAATGAAATCATGACTTGTGCACACATAAGTGGATCAAAGCCCACCCCCATTTCCTTCAATTTTTTATGGGGAGGCAGGTGCAGGAGGGGTTCTCTTTGACCCTAGAGGAAATAAAATAATGGAGTACTCTTGGAACCTAGGAGTCACTACCAATACCAAAGAATAAGCATATGCCCTTTTATATTGGTGTACAATTAGCAAAGAAGAGACAAATTAATGCTCTCAATATTGTCGGAGACTCTAAAAATACAATTCGTTATTTTATCAAGGCCTCCTCTCGAAAAGATACAAGACTTAAAAATTTAGTGGTTCATATTAGAACTTGTGTGCATGGTTTTCACGCAAAATTCTATCATATCTTTAGACATAATAAGATTGCAGCGGATGCCTTAGAAATAAGGCCATTGGGCTAGCCCCTGGTCATATGGAGGTGAATGGAAAGGTGCATGAAATTCCCTTCGTAGACATGCTTGCGTCCAAGTGTTACAAGAAGTCAGGCTCCTTCATCTGCGTGGAAGTGACAGATTCATTATACTCTCGGGTCATTTCAATTATGTGCTTGAGTTCCATAATTCATATTAATGGGATGTATATGTTATCCCATCGCTGGATCTTTAGACGTATAATATTTTACGGTGTGGGTTCGAGCTCGTTCCTAATTTGATGGCTCTGAAGCAGGGGAGATATATGGTGATCACGGAGGAAGGTGGAAAGGACAAAAAAGTACCTATATTTAGTCTAATTCAGGGAGGTAATGTAGCAGTACTTGGGTGATGCATGACCAGCTTATGAATGATAATCCAAGCATTTATATGCAGGTACATCGAAGGAAATGTGAGTTTAAATGGGAACAAGGTTTATATGTTAATGTGAAGAATTGGATATTTAGTCTGTCTTGGAAATGCTTGGGTTTCATAATGGGTTATTTGACAACCACGGGTGTATTTTGAAATATTGGGTTTTGAGTTAGTAATTGGTGGCCACAATTTAGTGAAAAATTATGGAGGATTGAATTCAGACTCTAGTAGGCATTCTGCAACAATTCCTTCTTGGTCGATTGAGGTGTTAAAGCATCCTATCTTCAGTGTTCAATTTTATTCGTAGAAAATTCTCTTGGACAAAGAAAATATTATGGACAACATGGATTGGATAGAAAACGTGGATGAGGAAATGGAGGATAGTAATGAGGAAAGGAAAAGATTATTCATCAGGGTTAATTCTATTAGTTTTACAACAACATTCACCCTTGATACTCTCATACAACATCATGTTCTTATTGGTTAGCTTCAAGATGAAGTGGACTTCTTGCGTTGTCAACTAGTTTCACTCCAAATTCAGATAGCATGGAGGAATGAGAAACCTAGTAATTCAAGTTTAATTCAAGTTCGGTTGCAGGTCATGCAGGAGGAGAAGCAGTGGAAGTGGGAAATTTTCTAGAATGCACCTATGGAAGTCGTTGAGGATCAAGAACAACCAAAGAATGACTATGTTCCAGAATAAACCAATAACACTTAATCTATGTTTTGTTTAAAAGTATGTCTAAA
>SNQJ01S0055363.1:55138-68494 GCA_010110895.2 Picea sitchensis
AGAATAAGGCGGATGTAAGAGGACCTAATAGAAGCTTTCGCTTCTAGAAGGATCTTCCTCTAGATGCTTCTTTTTAGTATAAATGGGAGTCGAGGGTATGAGAACCCTAGCTTGGATATTATTGTAATAGAGCTCTGCTCAACTGGAGGTTGCCCCCTCGAAGAGGCCCGTGAACATTGCTTTCAGATTCAAAGTGCTAATTCTGTTGTTATTCTTATATCATTTCAGTGCTATTGTGGTGAATGTTCTGGTTATATTTTTGTTATTCTTCCATTACTAGCATTTTATTTCTGTTCTGTATACATTTTATATCTGGTATATTACAATCTACTTGGAAAAGAAGAATGATTCATTAATTTTGAATAAGAATTACGTGTGGTATTTGAGTAACATAACTAGAGTATATTTTGAATTAAAAGGAATTAAGAAATCCTAGAATCACTAAGATCATTAAAAAATATGTAAAACTACCCCTCCTCCTTGAATGTCCTGATAGAGGGAGATAGGCGTGTGACACCAATTTGGTTGAGGTATTCAATATTGTTGTTTAATTTCCATGTTTATGTTTGGTATTAGTGGAATCTAAATTGTTGTCTTAGATATTTTGGATAAGAACGTTGTTTTGGAATTGTGGGTGACAATGACCAGTATAGAAAATTTGTAGGAGGGTTTGGACAATATAAACTTGGGGAAGAAGCAAGATTCATTTAATTGGGCCAAAAAGAATTGAAATACCCAGGATGTTCATACAACACGCCTTACAAAATTTTATGTGTCTATCTAAGCCTCCTCTAGTTAATGAAATACACTTATTCCACATTCTCTTTTGGTCCTTAAGGAACAACCTTCAAACCTGGAAAATATGGACATTGATTTGTATTATTATTTTTCAATTCAAATGCCATATATTTTTGTTTTGTCCAATGGGAATTCATGCCATGCATGCTTCTTCATACATTTTGGAATATTAAGGTATTTTCAATGTCTCTTATTTCCTTTTTATCTTGAAGAGTGTCAAATATCATGGCCAATGAATTCAACATATTCATCTTCATGTCTTCAACATATTCCCAATATTAATCTTGATTATGCATGTTGGGGCTCTTGAATTTTAGGCAACAATCCCTCTTTAGCCTTTGTTATTTTGTATGGGTGCTTTTGAATAGTTCTTCAAAGAAGCCTGAATTTATCATAAGTGAGTTGAGAGATATCTCCAACTGTTATAAAACATAGGGATTCTATCCATTACTCCTTAAATGCTCTCTAGAGTATTGACTTGAGACAATTTGGATCTAACTTGCAATTCATGGACCTCTTGTAGTATTTTAGCATAATATTCAAATGACTCATCCTCTCTTTGTGTCATTTGGAAGATTTGAGCTCCAATCCCTCTAGCCTTATAATAGACTCGATATTTCTTTGAAAAAATCTCCTTCATTATCTCCCATGTGCTAATACTACATCCATTTATTCCCATAAACCATCATAACCTACATATTTTAGAGAAGATGGAAATAGTCTGAGTTTTTATGCATCATTCTTGTACTCATAGACCTTACATAACACTTTGAATTCAAACAAGAAATGTTTTGAGTCTTTTGTTGTTATCTCGTAGAAATGTGGAAAAATGGATAGGATAATGGTTTTCAAATTAGAAACTTGATTAGCATCCTAGACGGAAAACTCGTAGGTTGTTGGTTCATTGTGTGCATTATCATTGTCTACCATTTTGGAAATGAAATAAAATTTCCAAGTTTTCCAAAAAGGTACAAACTCTTCTAGTATTACTTGTGCTTAGGATTAGGTATAACTTTCAATAGCTTATATAACAATTTCTATAGCTTCATGAATTGACTTGTATTGTCTAGTTTCATGTTCTTCAACTAATTATTCAAAAACCACATGTGTTGTTTTTTCTTCCACTAATGAATGCATTTTTCTTTACCTACACTAGATTCATTTTTTTTGGAAAGGAACCTACCTCTAGCTTATCCCTACAATGATTCATGCATGCATTATTGTCAGTCGAATTATATGATAATAGTTTCGTCACATTTTATCATCATTCTGGGTTGGTAAACTTGTGAAGTTCTAGGCACAATATATGAAGAGTTGATATCAAACTCTCTGACACACCATTCTCTAATGAACTACGAAGAAAAACTCTTAGAACTAGTTTCTCATCTAACATTGAATATTCTAAGGTAGAATTGCAGGTTGAGTACATATTTTTTATATTTAATAATACTCTTTTGGATTCACTCCATAATTTAGATTGACGACCTTCATTCGAAAATACAAACAATTGAAATGAGAAATGAATAAATGTAGACAAGGTTTCTATCATGAGAAGTTTCCAACCAATGAAAAAATAGTGACAAATATATGCATAGATTGTAGCTCTAACAACTCCGTGTTCAGAGGATCACCATGCACACTGACAAGAAGAAAGAATGAGAATATTGTTCCAATAAGAATTAGTTTCAAGCCACACAACATAAATAAAACTATAGCTCAAAAAGGAAAATAAAATCACACAACAAAATGAAACTATTGGGAAACATATACCAGAGGGAGGGGGCCCTTCCTCCCTTCGCACACACTTCCAAGAAATACTACAGTGGAGAATTTTTTATCTACAACAAGTTATTTATTCCAACATTCTCCCCCAATTACAATTATCCTCCTTACATTTATACATATATCTTACATCTCATAAAAGGGAATTGGTTACAATAAAATGAGACTAGATCCCAAATGCATGGATCTACAACCAACAAAAACTTGATTAAGGAAATCGAATTTAAATAGTGGATGTTGGATCTATTTGAATAACATAGAAGCTCAACAATATGATCCTTTACAAAACCCATATTCCCAAATTCATCCACAAGAGGTGCAACCATCCCGAACATTAAGGAGCTACAGGATTTATCGGAAAATATGTCTTGAAGATTCTCCCATATCTCCCTGGTCGTATATGTTTTGAGAAATCCGTCAACACATTACTCAAATTATTTTGATTTGCACAAAACCCATGTCTTCGATTTTCCAAATTCGTCTTCACCTACTTGGAAATACTGTGGAAATTGTTTTTCTAGAAAAAAACTGCTACAAGAATTCTGGTAGTCAAAGACTACAATTTCTAGGGGTAAGATAGGAAATCACAAAAAAAACTCCAAGTAATCATCAAAACATGAGAATTCAACCATATTATCACTTTTATGTCTAATGTAGTTCACATAAGAAAAAATGGATGATAATAGATGAAATAAGATAATATAGGGTAATGAAGGTACAAATGTATAAAAGAATCATGGAATGTTAAGCGAAATAATCCTTGAAAACTTGTAAAAAATGAGGCCCAACATCCCCCCCACACTCAAGGTATTGCATGTCCTCATGCAACAGAGATGCATATAAAGTAATGTCTGGGTATGGTACATAAATTTTAATCCCTGCATGTTGCTAACATCATATCTTCCTTGTCAATGAGTTCCTTGTTTCTTTTTAGAACTCACATTTGCAATTTTTTTTACATACAATTCTTCTTTCCTTATTACTAGTATTCTTTTCTTTTTAACAAGGTAAGGAATAGAACAAAGTATGGTCCTCCAATCTAATGAAATGAAGTTGCCAATATGTAGCTTCTCTTGTTCTTGAATGATATTATTTATGTGCATAGTAGGGTAGCTTGGAAACCCGACATAGTTTTTTAGGTTCTAAGACATTTGAGTGGGAAAGACAAGTTTTTCCTTAGCTCTTCAAATTTGTTAAGGTTAGGGAAGTGAATGATGATGGATGGGTAGTGAAATATGGAGTATAAATATAAGGGAGTGTAATAAGGAAATAATAAGAGTAAATCAAACTTCAAAGTTTTATGTGCATGAATTCCATGTAACATGACTACTTAATAATATAAATCATTTACCCAACTTTACCTCTCTCGAATGTATGATGATATAAGGGACAGTCACCAAAATTTTGTTGCCTAGGATGAAGGGAAATTTGCTAAACACCAACTGGAAAGAGATCATAATGCAAGGATGGAAATTTACTATAGCCAATAGGCATGTTGGCCACTTTGTCAAGCTATCAGAAATATGAAAATGTTGAAACCAATTCTACAAATGACGATATGTTGATATTGTTGATATGATGATTCGCTCTCGGGAGTTAGGGTTTGTCTTTAATACTATTGTTTATACTCATGTTCATACCTATGAGTATCAAAAATTGATTGTACATTGGTTGGTTCAGGAACATACTTGAAGGTATAAATGATTTCATTTCTTAGTCCTTCTCTGCAGGCTGCCATATATGACTGATATTTAACTTCAATATTCCCTAAAGGAATCCACCTAATGCTCCATCCCAGTATAATTTTAGCACTAGAAAGGATTAATTTGAGAGTAATAACAATTCCCCAAGTAACAATCATCCCTGAATCAGATTTCATTGCAGTCGTTTTCTTAGCTTCTCTAGCCTTTGTCCATGAATTTCAAAGAGAATCCAATCAGTCTGACTTCTTGGTATAATCAACTGAGGGAAATTTATGTCCAACTTATGATTCAATGGCTCCTTCCATTTACATTCATCTAGTGAGAGGCTTGGATTCATGCTGACCTAATGAGATTTCTGATCAAAGATTCAAACATAATCGCAACAAGAAATTTTATTTGGAAGCAAAAGGGTTCTAGATCACTAGCTAGAATCTATCGACAATACTAAAAATCATGTAAAAAAATAATCACATTGAAGATCGCTTCAAAGAAACTTGGGCATTATATCTTAGCAACAAATAATTAATTTTTTTCCTCATAAACTCAAGTTTACCTCCATGTAGAAGTAATTGAACATTCATCCCCTAAATAAATGGATCGCACAACCAACACACCCTTGGAATAACTTAACTTGGATGTAGGTGGTTACAATATGCTAGCTCAACAATGGAGGAGGATAGTCGGTTGGATGTCATATTTTTGGTGCTGAAGTGAATCATAAAAAATAAATCAAATTTCCAACATGGAATCATACAAAGAAACTGTCTTTCTTAGTCATCGAGTGATTTCATGATTGAAAGCATGAAATCATTTCTTTACATTCAAATCTTCCTCATATACTTTGGTATTTGACTTCTTCTTTGATTGAGAATTTCCATGCTTGAATATGATCATGGAGCCAAGTGAATAGGAATATGTCCATGTCGATACCTTTATGAACAATATATATTTTTCCATTTCTATCTTAGAGAGGTGAAATTGGTTGAACCAATAAATCCACTAACGGATGTCACCTACAAGAAATTTGGTAGTCTAATGAACTCTAGAAGTAACTACTTGTGATTCCAATAATTGTGCCAAGAATGCAATTCCACTAGTAATTTGGTATTCTTATAACCCTAATGGACTATCGGAATTGGGAATTCTAGTAGTAAATTGACCTGTTGATAATCGTTTTGTACAACCAAAATTGCTGAAAAAAATGAAATTAACTCCTAAGATTTTACCTTTTCTTTAGCTTGGCCATGTTTATTGTAATATAGGGGTGTATGATGAATTTGATGTGCAGTTACTAATAGTTGAATGTTGATCATGTTAAATGGGGTTGATGGCCTGTACTCTTGACTTTTGTTGTTGTATTGTAGTTTTTTGAAAAATAATTTGACATTCTGCTGCAGGAATAGACAAATCCGCTAGAGGAAAAAAGATCAATGAAAATGACCAAGGATATGCTCTTGACTCAAGGTTGTTGATTAAATAACAAGTATTAATAACACCATCATGCTTAACAAAACCCATGCTTCAGAATTTCACCGGGAGTTGTGTAGATATTCCAACCTTAGAGGTCATTACCAAAATAGGAATCCACTATAGGAAGCTATATGAAAATATGAAAATTGGCTTCAAATACATACCCATACATCCTTCATTATGCATTTTACATAATTTTCACATGTGTCTTATAAAAAGGGCCATATGGGGCACAAAACCCATGTCCCAATTTTTCTTCATTTGGATTTAGCAGGTTGTAATCTCTATGCAAAAAGTTCCCTTGAAGTAGGTTGCTACAGGAAATTAGATAAAATGATTGTTGCAAGAAATCTAGGAATGACTGCTATGGGAATTTTGAGCATATGTAATGAAGTAATGATATATGAAGATGACACCTTCTTATTGCTAAACTAGGTTGTTGAGCTATACTTGAAATTGATCCAATCAACTATATGCAATATTTATTGATTTATTTATTGACTATCCTACATGCCTACCTGAAAAAGGAAACATTTCCTCAAGTGTAGGAGTACTTCCAATGAATCCATGTGCATAACAGGATCACAAATAAACTCATATCCAAATATGAAAATATACCTCAATGACTACACGGATATGAGGAACTAGGTGCTCTGATTGATATGGTGCCAACAAGTGTTGAAGGATGAAGGGATATCGAGGAATGATGGATGACTAGAACCATACTTCAATGTAGTCACTATTCCCTTGGTTCTCTCATTTATTATCACTGGTTTGGATGTCCTCCCTTGTCATGCCATGTAGATCTTCTGATAATTGTTGATCGGTATCTTGAATGCATAAATGATATGATGACATGCATGGTAGAAACTCCTTAGTCTTAGGTTCTTCAATTTTCTCTTCATAAAATGATTTCCATGGTTCTTTGGTCCCTTATACGTCTTCTTGATGTTTCTCATGGAATTTTTGGTCTTTTCTCACTTCCCAGAGTGCAGGTATGTCCTTGACTGTTGTCGGGATTTTCTCTTCTTGAGATGCATAGATGTTTCCAACTATTTCTAGGATTTGAGAAAGTTCTTGGAGGAGAAAATTATTGAACATCCTGAAGTTCTACTTTTTGGTTGATAATCCTTGTCTTGCACATGGATTAGTGTATGGGGTTTTCATAGATCAAAAACTTACAAAGAAAATTTCAAGTCAAGGCATGCACTCAGAATCTCATGCTACTAAGGTTGTTCTATCAACAAGACCCTATTGACATGAGTAGTGAATCAAACTAAAAATATAGAAGAAACAATCACACACTCACTTCGAGACTAACTCCTTAAGCACCTCCCCAACAACGATGCCAAAAATGTTAGTTGAATTATATGATAATATTACATTTTATCATCAATATGGGTTGGTAAACTTATGAAGCGCTAGGAAAAATATATGCAGAGTTGATCTCAAAGTGTCTAACACACCATTCTCTAATGAACTACGAAGCAAAATTCTCAGAATTGGTTGCTCATCTAACAGTGACTATTCTAAGGTAGAATTATAGGTTGAATACAGATTTTTGATGTTCAACGGTACTCCATTGGATTCACTCCATAAGTTATATTGAAAACCTTCATTTGAAAATACAAACAATTGAAATGAGAAACTAATAAATGTCAGAAATATTTTTATCATGAACAATATCCAATCAATGAAGAACTAATGAAAAATATGTGCATAGATTACAGTTCTGACAATTCCTTGTTTAGAGGATCACCACTCACACTAACATACAAGCAAGCATCAAAATTATGTTCCAAAAAGAATTAGTTTCAAGCCACACAACATAATTAAAATTGCATCTCAAAAAGGAAAATAAACTCACACAACAAAAGGAAACTTTTGGGCAACATATACCAGAGGGAGGGGGCCCTGCCTCCCTTGGCATACATTGCCAAGAAATACTAAAACGGAGGATTCTTGATATGAAAGAAGTTATTTATTTCAATATTCTCCCCCAATTAGAGTGATCCTTCTTACATTTATACATATAGCTTGCATCTTATAGAAGGGAAGTGGTTACAACAAAATGAGACCAAATCCCAAATGCATGGATCTACAACCAACACAAACTTGATTAAGGAAATGGAGGTTAACTAATGGATATTGGATATGTTTGAATAATATATAAGCACAAAAACATGATCCTTGATAAAACCCATATTCCCAAATTCGTCCATAAGAGGCGCAACCATCTCGAACATTGAGGCACTATAGGAATTTAGGGCACTACAGTATTTCCAGGAAAATCCATCTTGAATATCCTCCCATGTCTCTCTATTCATTCATATTCTGATAAATTTTCTAGTGCCATACTCAAATTATCATGCTCTACACTAAACCCATGTCTTTGATCTGCCAAATTCGTCTTCATATATCTGTAAATTCCATGGAAAAACTGCTTCTAGAAACAAGTTGCTACAAGAATTATGGTAGTCAAAGCCTGAAATTCTAGTGGTCACTTAGATTGCAATTCCAGTAGTAACTAGAAATGACTAAAACCTGCTAAAAATTCTAGGGGTAAGTTAGGACATCACAAATCTACTCCAAGTAATCATCAAAACATGAGAACTCAACCATACTATCACCTTTATGCCTAATGAAGTTCACATAAGAAAAAATGGATGATAATAGATGAAATAGGATAATATAGGGCAATGAAGGTACAAATGTATAAAAGAATCATGGAAAGTTAAGCAAAATATTCCTTGAAACCCTATCAAAACTAAGGCCCAACAATTATAATTAAATAAAATTAATAAAATAGAAAAACACTACAGAGAAAGGTTGAATGTCGAACTTCAAACTATACTACCTTTTAAGTGTATAACCCTAGTCCCAACATACTTAAACCATTGTAGTTTTGGCATATCCTTGGAAATGACACCAAAAAATTATGATCTCAATCATTCCATCATATTAATGATATGGAATTAAAGGGTACACTTTAATGTTTCAACCCAAGGGCATAGGCTTTCAAAATTCCCTTCATTATATATGAAACCACAAGGTTGTAATCCATGGAATACACTAATCTAATCTACAAATGCCTAAGCTAGGCTTATGCAAATTGATTTAGTATTTATTATAAAATTAATTAATAAAAATCGTACATCAAAAATTGATAACAACTACTTGTTGCACTCTAAATGAACATGACTAACTAAAAAACATTAAAAAAATAAGCTAAAAAATCTTCAACCATCCAAGAAACAACGTTGAATAATCTAAAATATATATGGATTCTACATCAATGGAAATGCATAAAGAAATCTACAATTGCATAAACAAATAACAACACAACAAGAAATATAAACACATAAAAGGGATACAATCACCATCTGCACCTTCTAAGTGGGCCCTTATTATGAAGGACAAGGTGATAAATCCCTCAACTAGCTTCATCACACCTAGAACTATAATGACACACGCTAAAACTTATTGTGCATTATCTGAAAAGTTCAAAGTATAATTGCTTCTATATCTATCTTCTTCACTATATGTCTACAATGTTTATATTAGATAACCTAAATGAAATGATGAAAAAACTATATGTAGTATAGGGCTCTTGGAATCCTTATAAAAAGTCCAACAAAATTCCAAGATACCATGAAGGTCAAGTTAATAAAACTGATTTTTTTAAAAAGTGCTAACAACTTCTTGAAAAACAATGAACCCAACAAGAAATTATTAAATAACAACAACTTATGAAACAAAATAATGTATTCCTCATTTGGTTGTTGAATTTGTGAAAATGTAGTTTCACTGAATAACATGAAAACATATGAGTAAGCTATCATAAATTCCTCATGCTATAGAATTCAAAAGAATTATGCATCTTAAGGCTTGGGATGAATTATATAGCCAATGATTTAAGGGAATTTTGTAACAAACTATCTTGGAGTAATTTCACAATGGTTATGTGCAAAATTCTATGGAAAATGACAAATATTGTAGAAGGATAAGATAGAACCAAAAAATATTTCTACAACTTGGATCATTAGTGCTTCCACATATAATGAATGTCCATAACTCAAATATTTCATAGAAAAAAATCCTTAAAACCTACCAAATATATCAATTTATTGGAAATTACTAGAGAAAACCAAAATGAATAGATAATATAATGATATTGGAAATAGATAAGGTACAAAATGGAATGTCGAGTTGTGGAGTCAAAAAATGGATAAAAAATGAGAAAAATATTCATCATATTCCCCTTCCCCTATTCTTCCTGACCCATTCTTCTAACTAATTTATAAATAATCCAAATAATGTTGGAGAGAGGGGACATCCTTGTTTCACCTTGATATTAGTGGTGATTTTGATTATCATGCTTCTATTTTGTCATTTATGGGTACCAACAATTATACAATGTTTTTTTCATATAAGAATAAAGTTGATTCTCTCCACTCAACCATAATTCATATTTTATCCATTCTATTCAAAATATTTTTGTAAGGAATTGTACAAAATTATTTATCAAAATCAATAAAGCAAAGATAATTACTATCACTTTTCCCTCATGTTTTCTCAGCAACAACTCTAAGCATTATTGTGTAGTCAATGGTTGAATGCTTAGGTTGAAAAATAGCTTGAGAATGAACCTTGATATTGTTTTTTCTACCTATTTACTTAATTTCTCTCTAGAATTGTGATAAATGGCTTGGCAAAGTGGCTACTAAACATGATTCTTCTATAGTTTCTCACATTATTTGTATAACATCCTTTGTGAATAGGTATCACTTTACTAACCTTCCAATATGAAAGAAACCTATGCAATATGGCTTGCTTGAATATATCATTGAGCATTGTAACATGCAAAAGTGGACCTCTTTATTTGACCACTTCAAGTATTAATCCATGAGGATCAAGTGTCTATCCCTTGGAAAGACGCTTAATTCCTATCTTTATATCTTCATTTGAAACAAATTTGTTTCTTTCCCTAAGAAATTTATGTTGGAATCCTTTCCATTATTGTATTTCACACAAATTTCACATACATATGCTATCATTTCTTCCTCATTTATCTCACTTGGATATGAGCTTCATGAATTTAACTTATTCCCCCCAAAAATGGATTATGTGTTAAGATGTCAAATAGCTCCTCTTTCTTTTTCCTATCTAAAGGATAATTTTTTCCTCCACGATTGTCTTTTTAGCATACATCATTTGTTGCCCCCTCATCTACACTATTACTTAGTAGTATTTTTCAAGACAAGTTGCATTCTACCTCATACCATCCATTATGACATCTTTGACTCTGTTTTCTCTTTCCATATTGAGATCATTTCTCATTTACATGTACCACAAGTTTTTTTTAAATCTTTCTCCTTTCTTTGAAACTAAAACGCCATTTGACATTCTCAATTTCCATTTCTACCTATTGGAGAAAGAACATTTTTTTTGGTAGTTTAATCTTTTATGATTTTTAATTACTATATGTCTTCCTCTTTAACCATGCCATTAAAGGAAAAGAAAATGGACATATTTGGGGATTCTCGAAGCTTAATCTCAATTGTGAAGGTATCCATCTCTAAATTGTTCTCTCTTGTGCTATTAAATAATGTAATACAATCACTCCTTGTTGCATTTGACAAGGATATCCTCTTGTTCCAATAAAATGTGATTTACCATTACAAATCAAAAGATCAAAGTGATTCATAAATATAGAAATGCTTACCCATCAATCTCCATCCCTTCCCTCTTATCTCCTCTATATCAAGTTTTTCCATGATCCACATCACATCTTTTCCCTCCATAAACACACACAACTTGTTTCAGCATTAAAATTTCAACTACAATTACTTCTCCCACTTGTAAAAAATATCAAATATCTTTTTCTAGGCACATATAAAAGGGTCATCTTAAGATATGTTTGGCATTTCATATATTGAAAACTGATAGTTGACAACTATGAGAATTTTTTCTCAAGCTCTATCCACTTCAAACCATAAAAATAGTCTATTTATATTGATGTAGATGATGTAAATATTATTTTCATAACATTTTTGAATATCACAAGGTGGGCTCCCAAATGGTCATCGTATAATATTATCCTTGGTATTCCACACAAATTATTTATAAAACTTAGGGTTGTCACATATTTCTCTACCTTCACACTCCCTAGATTCTCGAACACTTTAAGACTATCAAAAACAAAATGTGAAGTATCTACCATATGTGCATATAAAAAGATATTTGGAAGTGCACAAATAACATGAGTTTTGATAAGAATAATGTGTTTCATAATACTCATGTGTACATCTTCTACATAGTTTCATCATCTTCATTTTAATGAAATTAGCAAGGGTAGAGAGTTTAAAACTGAGCCAAACTAGAATGGTTTTAGCATAGATATTATTTTATATTTGATAGTGCCTCCCTATAATGGCTATGAGTTTTGGGAAGAATCAATACATGGGTTGTGCATTAACCATATTCAGTGGAACAATAAAAAAACACATAATACTAACAATACAAGAGCACATAATAAGAATGATTTGCAAAGTTGGAAATCCATTGAGGAATCAATGTTGGCTAATGAAGGTATTGAGAATGAAGAAAAACAATAACCAATATATTTTGAGAAGGTTAATACCTATTGTCCAGAAGTGTGATGAAAGATCTCTCCCCTCAAAAACTAGAGAGGAAGTCTAAAATACATTTTGTTCTCCCTTAGAGTAGAAGTTGTAAAGGATTGCCCATTAGGAGGAATGATGAGATTCCATGAATTTGATAAATATGATTCCAATAAAAAGTAGCATCTCTAATGAATTATGAAAATTCAACTTTTTGAATTGTAGATCATCCCTATGGAATCCACCTTAGGTGAGTGGATTGAGTTCAAAAAGAAAAAGGAAAAAGATGAAGATTGAGAAAAAATTTCATCCTTAGTACCCAACATACTTTCTTTTTTTTCATGTTTAATATCAAAATAATTAGGTGCTTGCTTCATATGCCTATTTTTTTTTTTCATGTTTAATATCAAAATAATTAGGTGCTTGCTTCATATGCCTATTTAAAATTATTAAATATAAGAAAGATCACATTCCTAATATTCATGAAATGCTCTTGTAACATATATTAAATATATTACATGTAATCTCTTTATAAAAAGTTTTTATAAAAAAAACATTTATTAAAAATGGTCTCTTATTTGCTAAAAAAAAATATATATATGTCATCTTATGTGCCTCAAATAAATTTAAATATACAACCTTAAATTTAAATTTGTTTTTCTAAAATTTCAAAATTACAATGTCTCCCTGTCAAAAATATACAACCTTATCTATTAGAAATGTAAATAAATATTTGGGGATTTAGACACCATTAAAAAAGTTTAGATAGCATTGAGGCATTTAAAGTTTGTGTCACGCAAGTCAATTATAAGAAGGGTTTTGTGTTTTTAAATAACATTTTATTTTTTTATATTTTTATTAGAAATGAAATTTCAATTTTTTTATTGTATCATATAAATATAAATATAAATATTTTGAAAAATTCTTAAAGCATTCAAATCATACAAATTTAACCACACTCCAAATTTACAGTCCCAACA
>SNQJ01S0055363.1:69441-99563 GCA_010110895.2 Picea sitchensis
ATTAGCAAGGGTAGAGAGTTTAAAACTGAGCCAAACTAGAATGGTTTTAGCATAGATATTATTTTATATTTGATAGTGCCTCCCTATAATGGCTATGAGTTTTGGGAAGAATCAATACATGGGTTGTGCATTAACCATATTCAATGGAACAATAAAAAAACACATAATACTAACAATACAAGAGCACATAATAAGAATGATTTGCAAAGTTGGAAATCCATTGAGGAATCAATGTTGGCTAATGAAGGTATTGAGAATGAAGAAAAAAAATAACCAATATATTTTGAGAAGGTTAATACCTATTGTCCAGAAGTGTGATGAAAGATCTCTCCCCTCAAAAACTAGAGAGGAAGTCTAAAATACATTTTGTTCTCCCTTAGAGTAGAAGTTGTAAAGGATTGCCCATTAGGANTTTGCGAAACTTTTGCTACAAGGTTGAACATTCTGACAATTTCACTTTCGCAACTGGTTTGAACGTTTTGAAAATTTTCAACACTTTTACCACAATTGATTTGATTTATGGATATCTTTGACAATTGTGATGTGAAATTGATTCCATTTCTGGACACCTTTGACCATGGTAATGTTTGTCCATTTTTTCTGTGCACACACCACTCTATTCACACCTTTCAGGCGAAAAAAGACACAGATTATTGCGCGACGGTACACCCCACCACTCTGTTCACACTTTTCCGGCGAATAAAGACACAGATTATTCCGCGACTGTAGACCTAGTTCCCAACTTTTATGTAATAGGATGCCGAAGATGTCGGGGCGAGTCAGATTTGTCCAACTTACCGACTGTGAAAGATGCGAGTCAGATTTGTCCAACTGACTGTGAAACGCATGATCGGCGCCTGTTACAATCCAGCCGTTTTTTTTTTCAATTTTCTCATGGCTTGCTTGCAATTGGCCGTAGGTTAAACGTTCTACAATGTTATTTCGACTTCGAGGTAGGTTGACGCGGTTCGTATTGTCGTCGGACTGTGAGAGCGGTGGACAGGGTTTTCCCGGGGGAAACACTGATTCCACACGGGAAGATTTGTATGGTTATCGTTTAGCCGGATAAAAATTATTTGTGAGATTCTTTTTAACCCTAAAAAAACTCGTCTCACAGTCCACCGGATGGCAGCTATATATATGTATTGGATGACGAAGTTGTGTGGAGTTCAAAGATGTAAGAACCCAATTCATTGCAAAGCTCTCTGTTCTTTTCTGTGGAATTTTGCGGAGATGGCCGCCTCCTCACAAGTTTATCAGAGTAAGCGAGGGAGAGATGAGTTTTGGCATGGTGGAATCTCTTTGCCAGACGCGAAGCGAACCAATAGCAGAACGTTGGCTCATGATACTGCCCTCATGTCGTTGCTCGAGAAGATCGATAATATGGATAACAATAACAGTAACCCAGACGAGACCGACGTTGGGATCAACGGGATTATAAATTCTCTGCAAGATGGAATTCCGTTGAAGGCCCAGACAGATTATAATATTGATTCCACCGATCACAAGAGCAGTTCTGATCAGGTGGGTTCAATTCAGGAAGGCCAATTAACTGCACGCGGGAGCACTGAAACGATCTGGGTCGCGCCGGACTTCACGTATTACGACGATGTTGGCACAGAGCCTGGTTTCTTTGCAGACCTCATTACTCCTCATGAACTCGGAATCATGATCAACGATTTCTATGGAGATTCAATGCCGCATATTATGTATTCTGATCCCGTGTATGGCTATGCTGAGACTACGGAGGTTTTCTATGGGTCTCTGTGGGACGATGATATTTGGCATTTGAATGAGCTTCCAGTCATTCACAATGATTTTTCGTCGCCAGAGCAAGAAAAAATTGAGTTTCATGACGTTGTGAGCGACGGTAAACCTATACGACGTGTGAGCGACAATGAGCAATGACTGCAATGGACATTTATCGAGGAAAAGCTTTGTCTGGTATTGTAAGTCAAAAAAATGCTGAGAGCCGATAATGTAGCTTTATTCCCAACCTATTCCCTACCAACTGTCATCGCTGTTGAGCCCAATATAACATATCTACCAAAATTTTAATGGAGTTGTTGATTTTTTGAACTTATTTAATTTGGAATCCAGTCCAACAGATTTCTTCTGTGAATTGTTTTTTTTTAATCATCTTTTTGAATGTATATATTAATTTATCATTGTAAAAAATTTTTTTTTTTTTTATATATAAATGAATTTAGCACTTTTAAAAACAGTTGGTACATTCAACTTGTATAGATTTAATCACTCAAATCTGAAATTCCAATAATTTTTTATCAGATTTCAATAAAAATTCATGGAAAAATATACCCTAAAATAAACTAAGCTGAACATTCATTTTCCTCCCACTGAACTTCTAAAAATTTTGTAGTGTTTGATCAATTCTATGTTTTTGTGGCTGTTTAGCAAACATTCTGAGCATAAGCATATTAAACATTGTTAACCTAACTGAATAGACATTAAGTAGCACAGCCACATAAATGTGGTTGATGAATGCGGATAAGCTTATTTCATTTACAAATCCTATTTAGGGTTTAAGTCATAATTAGAGTTTGTAAATTAAATATGTCTATCTGCTTTAGCCACAATTAGGGTGCTAGTTAGATATGTAATTATTTGTGTTTGTGCTAGTTAGATATGCAATTATTTCTGAAGATATGTTTATCTTCTCTCATAATTATTTATTTCTTTTATGTCGTTTTATATTAAATAACTTTAAATTAAATGTCATCAGACTGTTCACCCTCCAACACTCCATAATTCACACTCTAAACTTGGCATTAGGCAATTCACAATCCAATCCACTCTAAACTTGGCATATCTTGTTAGTCATCTAAAAGTGTCAATCATATAGCATTACAATAAATTCTTAATATGATTACACTAAAAATATGCAGCATCTTCAATTACTAGCCACAAGATTAGGTTTTTAGATTAAAAGATCATTAATTATGCTCATTTCCAATAGATATAGGCCTTTGCTAGCCATAGGATTAGGTTTTTAGATTAAAAAATCATTAATTATTCCCATTTCCAATAGATATAGGTCTTTTCACTTAATAAAATAAAACTAAATATAAAAAAATTGTAAATTAAAAAATTTGAAAAATAATCATTACTATAAAAACCATCTAACAAAACCAATATTTTTCTATTTAAAAGGTTATTATTTATTTGATCTTTAATTAAATTATGTTTTTCATTTTCTGAAACCCAAAATATTTCACAACAAATATTTTATATATAGTATTAAAAATGCATTATGATAATAATGCAGTTATCATTATATATTTGTTGTAATTTATTCAAGAACTGGGTCATTCCTTTTCGAGTTTCATGCTCACTAAATATCTGCAGAGAAATATTGAACTGTGGATTCTGAACATCATGGTTATATCATCCATTTTTCGTTTTAATAATTATCATTATATATTCGTTGTAATTTATTCAAGGACTGGGTCATTCTTTTTCGAGCTTCATGCTCACTAAATATCTAAAGAGAAATATTGAACTCTGGACTCTGAACGTCATGGTTATATTATTTATTTGATTTTATATTGGTATATAGACTAGTATAGCGGCTGAGAACGTCGAAAGGTAACGGTTGAGAACGTGTGTCTCCAATACATTGAGAACATGTGCCTCCAATATAAAACGTTTGTGGTAATTCGTCTGTGGTAATATGAAATGTTTCGCTGCATTAGGTTGATAAATGGAACGTGACAATTATATATCCTTACAGTAATTTTTTAATGTGATTAAGTAAATGTTAAAAAGTAAACATGTTAAGGGACGCCTTGATAAATGCAAGAAAGTTATGAACAATAAATCTGAACCATTGATTTTGGAGGACGACTAAGAATATGCCAGCATCTTCAATGCATAGCCATCTGATTAGGATTTAAGGTTAAATAAGGTTAAAAGATTATTAATTGTGCCCATTGTCAATAGGTATAGGTGTACACCTTTCGACGTAGTTATGATCACGGCTGCTTGCAAATTTCAAATATTAAAATAAAATTAAATCAATATAATAATAAAAAAAATTATTATATAATAAAAAATTTATTATTATATAAATGTTTAAAAATATTAATTATATTTTATAATTTATTTTATAAAATTATCTATGATTGAAAATCGTGTATTTTACATATCTATACCATCAAGTCTTTAGGTTTACAAATAAGTGTTTCAAATCATTGCTATTATGTTCCAAAAACTTGCTTAGGTTTACAAATAAGTGTTTCAAATCATTACTATTATGCTCCAAAAAATTTCTTAGGCTCTCACAACCACAAGCACATAAGATATATTATCACAACCACATAAATAAAAATAAAAGTGGTTGATAGATAGGTATCATTAACTTTCAATTTTTCAAATATTAAAATGAAATTAAATCAATATAATAAAAGATATTTTATTATATAATAAAATATTTATTATTATATAAATGTTTAGAGGTATTAATTATATTTTATAATTTATTTTATAGAATTATCTATGATTGAAAATCCTTTTATATATCTATACCATCAAGTTTTTAGGTTTACAAAATAGTGTATAAAAAAAGTGTTTCAAATCATTGTTATTTGATTAGGACTTGTTTCAAGGAAAATTTCAAAAATGATTACTTATTCTAGTCTTTTTACAACAAATTGGTTATTAGGTTAGCCATATACAGCCTGAGTGGGCCTATACCTTCGTAAACTTTACCTTAAAAATAGATTATTATTATTATTATATGATTAATGATCTAATACTAATATATTATATAATTATAATAATAATATTACTAAGTAAAATGGCTTCCTTACATATCCTACCCCTTTTAGATTTGAACCTTTAACTTTTAAGATGAAACCACATATATTTAATCATTAAAATCACAAAATAATGATAATAATAATTCATTAATATATTATGATTAATTATATTGATTTAATTTATTATATAATAATTATAATATAAATAATCTATTACTAATTTATTATATATTCATAATTAATCTATATTAAAAAATTTATAATTAATTTATTTATTAATTTAAAAAATATTTACTAATCTAAATAATAATAATAATAATAGCTTATTGAAAACTTGGCCACATTAACACGACAGTGTAACCTTATAGTAATTGGATAGATCATAACCAGACGGAAAACGTAGCCACACTGATCCAACGGTGTAATTTGATGGATCATAACTGGAAGGAAAATGTGCCTGTTATTAACGCTATGTTGTCATTTGATAATGACATTAAATAAATGTGAAAGTCATTGATAACAATAATATTAAAAGTCAATCTTGTGGGGTTATGTTTTTAGTTATGTATAATAAATTACAAAAATTTAGATCATGATAATAATAATATATTTTTAAGATCATAATAAAACCAAATTAAACTAAACACCAAATATATAAACATATATAGAATACAAACCCTAAACTATATTTGTAATACTAGGTACCTTCTTTAGGACACTAACTCTAAACAAATAAAAATTTTGCAAGAACATATAATTTGTCTACCTTAGTCTCTTCCCCAATTTGCTACCCAATTTGTTAACAATACAAGATTCTGATTATCGAAACAACTATAAGAAACACGATCAAATTCATTCATGAAAACTTGTTGCAAAATTTATCACTTGTATCCATTCGTAAGAAATTCTGACTTTGTCCAAATAAAAAATGAGATGAGTATCTCTCTTTTCTCATCTGCTCATAAATTGCAGTATTGTTAGCGCTTGCGAAGGGTCACGAAGTTGATGGGAAGGATCTCCACCAACTGAATGTACCAATATTTTTCACTTTTAGTCGTTGTTGCAGAACAATGTTAATAAATATTGTTTACTACTCATTGTTGTAGAACAATGTTAATAAATAGTGTTTACTACTCGTTGTTGCAGAACAATGTTAATAAATACTGTTTAGTACTATGATAATAATATTTATGGTAAGAATAACTCTTGGAATCCATCCTATGTGGATTTTTATTAGCCTTAATTCTATTTTATAAATTTTGTACAGGATGATTAATATAATGAGAAAAAAATATTTGTTTTTGGTTAATTTTTTGGTGTAATAGTGGAAAACATTAAGTGTCATACATTGATTCAATGATTGGTTTATATATTGGTGCATTTTGTTAGTTGGATACACATTATTTATCATCTAGCAAACATGATGAAAAAACAATAAACAAATAATTGACTCTTATGCTTAATATTTCTTGTATTACATAGTATGTTTGTACTTCATCCCTAATCATGTGCTTGTTTAAATACAAAATCTTATTTTGTTGAATTTTTGATAAAAATGATCTTAATCTTATTAATTTTCACATGGGCCTTTCTTTTATTTGAGATGCCTTTGATATGAAAATAAGTGTAAGATAATATTAAAGAGAAGAGATTCTTCTTTGGCTAATTTTGTTCTAAGGTGGTGGATTTATATTAGAATAAAAAGGCATGGCCTAGACCACAAA
Organism: Picea sitchensis; assembly: GCA_010110895.2. Lineage (NCBI taxonomy): Eukaryota > Viridiplantae > Streptophyta > Pinopsida > Pinales > Pinaceae > Picea > Picea sitchensis. The sequence continues at coordinate 75,944 of SNQJ01S0055363.1, forward strand.
TTACAAAAAAGGAGTTCAAAAAACACAAGTCCATATCTAACCGAGCTTCTATCATTATCCTCCAACTATCACTTATCCAAACCTTAATACTACTAATCTTAGCTACATAGATTCGGTAAAACAATACCATTTAGACATACTTTTAAACAAAACATAGATTAAGTGTTATTGGTTTATTCTGGAACATAGTCATTCTTTGGTTGTTCTTGATCCTCAACGACTTCCACAGGTGCATTCTGGAAAATTCTCCACTTCAACTTCTTCTCCTCCTGCATGACCTGCAACCGAACTTGAATTAAACTTGAATTACTAGGTTCCTCATTCCTCCATGCTATCTAAATTTGGAGTGAAACTAGTTGACGACACAAGAAGTTCACTTCATCTTGAAGCTAACCAATAAGAACATGATGTTGTATGAGAGTATCAAGGGTGAATGTTGTTGTAAAACTCATAGAATTGACCCTGATGGATAATCTTTTCCTTTCCTCATTACTATCCTCCATTTCCTCATCCACTTTTTCTATCCAATCCATGTTGTCCATAATATTTTCTTTGTCCAAGAGAATTTTCTGCGAATAAAATTGAACACTGAAGATAGGATGCTTTAACACCTCAATCAACCAAGAAGGAATTGTTGCAGAATGCCTACTAGAGTCTGAATTAAATCCTCCATAATTTTTCACCAAATTATGGCCACCAATTACTAACTCAAAACCCAATATTTCAAAATACACCCCGTGGTTGTCAAATAACCCATTTTGGAGCCCAAGCATTTCCAAGACAGACTAAATATCCAATTCTTCACATTAACATATAAACCTTGTTCCCATTTAAACTCACATTTCCTCCAGTGCGATGTACCTGCATATAAATGCCTGGATTATCATTCACAAGATGGTCATGCATCACCCAGGTACTACTACGTCACCTCCCTGAATTAGACTAAATATAAGTAATGTTTTGTCCTTTCCACCTTCCTCCGTGATCACCATATATCTCACCTGCTTCAGAGCCATCAGATTAGGAACGAGCTCGAACCCACACCATACAAATATTATACGTCTAAAGATCCAGCGATGAGATAACATATACATCCCATTAATATGAATTATGGAACTCAAGCACATAATTGAAATGACCCGAGAGTATAATGAACATGTCACTTCCACGTAGCTAAAGGAGCCTGGCTTCTTGTAACACTTGGATGCAAGCATGTCTACGAAGGGAACCGCATGCACCTCTCCATTCACCTCCATATGACCAGGGGCTAGCCCAATGGCCTTATTTGCTAAGGCATCCGCAATCTTATTATGTCTAAAGATATGATAGAATTTTGCCTGAAAACCATGCACAAAAGTTCTAATATGAACCACTAAATTTGTAAGTCTTGTATCTTTTGGAGAGGAGGCCTTCATAATATAACGAATTGTATTTTTAGAGTCTCCGACAATATTGAGAGCATTAATTTGTCTCTTCTTTTCTAATTGTACACCAATATAAAAGGGCATATGCTTATGCTTTGGTATTGGTAGTGACTCCTAGGTTCCAAGAGTACTCCATTATTTGATTTCCTCTAGGGTCAAAGAGAACCCCTCCCGCACCTACCTCCCCATAAAAAATTGAAGGACATGGGGGTGGGCTTTGATCCACTTATGTGTGCACAAGTCATGATTTCATTTTTTAATATAATATCTCTAGGTGTAAGTAGATGTTTTTCTATTGATATATTGACAAAATGTACAATCATAATAGTCTGGCTAAAGGATCCGTTCGATGTCCATCAAAATCACTAGACTTTGCTGGCCTGTCGTGACAACTATAAAAAAGACAAAAAATAACATGCTTATGCATAGAGGGAATCCGGTTTACCTTTCAAAAAGACAAAAAATAGCATGCTTATGCATAGAGTTGATGTCTGACAAGTTTAAAACAATAGATTTGTTAGAACACTTTTAAAATAATAAGTCTGAAACATTACCCTGTTTATTTTTACTTCATCTCAAAATCGAACTTCAATAATAAATCATTTTTTGTTTTTTATCCTTAATGAGTATACAAGGTCCACCATCGATCCAAATCTCTCATTGATCGAACGATCCCTATTTCCCGAACATTTTGGAGCCGCCTGAATGTTAAAAAGGTCAAGCCTCTAGAGACTTTCTTAAGAGTTTCGGATTTTGGAGTTTCGTGCTTTGGGCGTTTCACCATATAGCAACTCCAAAATCTCGATATCTAAAAAGTGTTCAAAGGGTCTTAGTCATCATACATGTATACCTTCCTAACTTTGACACTTCATTATAGGTAGTGGCATGTCGAAACATCCATAAAGTTGTTTTGTCGACACCCGAAGCACATAGATAACAAAAAGCTAAAACTGTTTTAAATAAGTTAATCTCGATTAATACTTAATTAAATAATTTAGCACTTTTGGAATTCAAATATTTTCCATCCACTGCACTCAAATATCACGAAGCACGAAACCCCGAAATACTTGAAGATAAGAACGATTATTTACTGGATAAAACATGATTAAAATTAATTAATCACTTCGCGATTTCGCGTTTCGAGGATCCTGTATCGAGCAAATACCAAAATCTTGAGGTATGAAAATATGAAGAAACACTTAATGATAAATGTGATTAACTAATGAATTAATGAGGATTATCTTGTGCTTGATTTTTCGCTGAATCGTAGCTCAGGTAAATTCAAATGTTACTTGTCAAAACTTCTAATCATGAACCACCGGACGTTAATGACATTAATAATCGATCTACGAAAATCATTTCAAATAAGATCTCCGACCACCACCTAAATATTTTCATTAAGGAAAGTGAATGCACCGTCAGTAAAGTATTTGTAACTCAACTCATTTAGGGGAAAAGGATATTGAAGTTTGGATTTCATTTGTGTTTTCACAAAAAAGCAAGTTTGAGCAAGATAAGAAGTTTGTGCATTTCCTATAACAAGTAATAGAGTTCTGAACTCGTGATATCATGTATCCATGGAAAATAGATAAAGCGTCTGGTGAAATATCAAATCTAAACACAAACGTCTTCTCAGACACATCGCACAGAAGCATAGACACCGTGAAAACCTGGATGCAGGTATTCGATATTCTACAATACGAATTGATCAACTACCCAGATGATTCAGGGAATGAGGTGACTGAAACCCAAGCTACAAGATACAAATATGTTTCTCAATCAGAGCTGGATAAAATAGCAACGCGACCTAGGCTCATGCCTTATAATGATATGATTGGCTAGGCACTGGAGAATGTCGACCTCTCGACTAGGAGTATCTGCAATTCACAAAGGGTCGTAGTTGGGTCCTTCCAACCAGAGCTTTTCCAGGTGATGTACAAATTATCCCCAGTTCCCAATTTCATTTATAATGCCACCTTCTTAATGGACTTCGACAAAAAATTATGTGCTCAATATGGAAAAAACTTACCCGACTTGATCAAGGATTGGTGTTCACGTCCTGAGAAATTTAGAGCAGACACCCATGGCGTATATGTTGTCTCCTCATTAGAGCCTCACATGATGTATGTATCCATGATGTTATGTAGACTTTTCGGAAAGGAAAACACTGCTCATTTCTTATTACCATGGGTGTCAATCATGCATATAGTAGCAGAGGGGTATTCCTTCGATTGGGCCAAAATATTATCGAACAATTTGGTCAAAGAAATCACAGAATATCGGTCATTGAAATCCAAAGGGAAACCTGCCCCATTTTACATGTATGCTTATATTATGTATGTCGTTTGTTCCATGACGCCATTTCCTTTGATGGGATGGAGCTGGAATCCAACCAGCGTTGAACCAATACACTTCTATCACTCCAAGTTGTGGGAGGAAAAAACAAAATATTTCTTCTACGAAATCTGTAACTATGCGGTTGTTCTGATGCATATTGCTATATACAGGTGCCCACCTCCCAGGATTCCCGACAAGATAGTGACCAACCTGGGAAAAATAGCATATTGGTACATTGAAGAACATTTCTCTTATATCAGGGTTTTTGGATGTTCCGTCCCTCCGCATTCCTTACCAAAGTTTCTACCAGATCGATTGGTGTGAAGAGAGGTGGCACATCAAACTGTTCTAGGCAGAATTAGTAAAGAACTAAAGGCAACGTAGAAAAAAGTATGGCCCGCCTTTCCTTTGCACATTGGTGTGTTCTCACTGTTAGATTTCGACCACTCAAAGGTAGAGGTTGTGGCCCTAGAAGACATTAAGCTTGTTAATATTGAATTCAAGAAACACGATCCCCAGAAGATCGTGGGAAATCACATGGCTCATTACAATCTAAAAATATACGAGCATGAAGACTCCCCACAAGATGAGATATTCCGAGGAGCAAGATCTTATCAGGAAGTGTTGCGTCGAGTCTGAACTCTGGCTCCAGAAGAATTATGTGAGTTCTATAATTTTCAAATACACCAAAGAAATAGCTTGCCTAAAGTCTTACAGGGAGGAGCCCCAACATATCCAACAACACAGGAAGTTGCGACCCGGAAATTAGAAACAGGAAGTTCTAGTGGACGAGACATTCACGAAAATTTGGAGAAAATAGAGGTTATGACATAGAAAGAAAATACTGCATCATCAAATCTACCATATGATCAAACTAAATCTCAAGCCGAAGTTTTGATAGAAAAAGGTGAAGAGAAATCATTGTCCACACCAGACAAATTGACTAAAAACACAGCATGGCAACAACCATCCGCCGAGATAGGCAGCCCTATCAAATCAGTCACACCTTTATAGTCCAGTAGGGGGAACCCGAATGCCGAATTCATTTTTATAGAGGATATCACTCCTATTTCGGTTGAATAAATTCCCCCTTCCGACTTCTTCTACAACAAGAAGAGGAGGGTTGTGGTAAACTGAGAAATGCACCAAAAGGAGGGTTCAACTGTCAAGAGACACAGAGTGATATATGATGGTCAGGCCTTAGAGGAGGCAAAATTTTCTATGGAAGTGGGAGGCACGTTGGGAGCTTTTGCCACAACAAATCAATGTTCAGTTGAGAGTCTAGAAGAACAACTAAAGCAGAAGGATCTGTTGGTGAAACAGTTGAAAAACAAAATAAATACTGTGGAATGAAGTGTGAGAAATGAGATGAATAAAGTTTTTGAGCAGATCAGAGCTTGTGACACATAGGAAATCCAACAACTCAAAATCAGTCTTGATGAAATGCATAAAAATTCATAGGCAAGTAGAGAACTGGCCATTAAACAAGAAGAGTTGGTTAAACAATTGTAGGCTAAAGTAAACTTGATTGAGAACATGACAGTGGATATGGAAATTTTCCAAACCCAAGCATTGGAGGTGCACGAGAAGATGGAATCAACCCAACAAAACCTTTTGACTAAAGTAGAAGTTGTTCAAAACTATTATCGAGTGGCAAACCATTCTTTAAATAACATTCACCTAAAGGAGAGAGAGGCCATTGTAGCTCGAGTTACATTCCAGGAGTCCGTTTTATCAACAACAAAGGATGTAGTAGCCAGGGACACTAGATTGTCTCTTTCAGAGAAAACTCTAGTTGATATAATACTGAAAACCTGGGAGGCCAATTTAGTTGAAAGTAAAAGGTTAGCCTCGTAAGTGAAGAAATATTGTGAAGAGACATGTTCCTCACTCGACAAAGAGTCACTGGACATTGAAATAGACAGTATCTCTGAAGCCCTGAGGCAAATTGATATTGCAAAGAATCAACTTCATTCCAAGACGAGCATGGAAGAAGCCCAGGCCACAATCCTAGAATTGAAACAAATTGACATTATCCAGATTAATGAGTGGATAGTCAATCCTAGTCTGCAGCTACAGTCTATATCTTTAGAAGCCAGGAGAATGGAAGATAGACTGCCTCACATAGAAAATAAGTTATATACTTTTGAGGGAAATGACACAACAGAGCCTTCCAGGTTGGTGGTGCAGTTTGTAGGCAGATGTGTTTAGTGTGTCGAGTAAGGAAAAGCCAACACATCTGAGAAAAAATGAGACAACATGTGCGTACCATTCACACAGGTCATGATTAAAGGGTAGTTTTTTTTTAGCTTGTTTTTTATCTAGAGGACAAGAAGAATAAATGTCTTTGCCAACAGGTGAAGAGACAGAGAAGATGCAAATGAAACTATTCAAATTTCACATATTATAATATTTACTGTTTTTGAATTATGAGAATGCCAACCGCCTAGGGTTGAGATCATTTTTGTATAAATGCATATTTTAAGGACTTAACACAGGCTTCTTCTTGTCGATTGTAATAGAGAGAACTCTCCTTTTGTGAGAATTAATACAAGGGCAGACAAGGATTCCAATTTTTGTGAAGTTTGAGTTATGGTTTCCTCTTGTATTCTATATTTCTAGTTTTCCTTATGTTATTCCTTGATAAGTGAGTGATTGCAACTTAGTACTACTACTACTGTAGTCACATTTTATCGGTTGTTTGATAATCAAGCAATTTTTCCTTTGTATTTGCTATAAGTAAATACAAGACATGTGAGCTACTTGGATTACTGTATCTCATATCCTTTCAAGGGTGCATTCTTTAATTTATTCTACTCTGAACAAGGTAAGATTCATCTTGCATTAATGCCTCATTTTGTTTAATAGTTTTGTAAGTTTCCCTCACATCATTTGATTTTATAAATCAACTCAGACAACAAATTGCGACCTCTATCATGTTTTTTCATTATTTTCATTTGAGCATTAATTCTTATATAACTAACGGAAGAAAAAGCACCTTTAAAAAATTTCCTTTATATTCATGATGCCTTGACATTACCTTTTGAGCCTTAAGCGTAATCTTAGGAACACCAAGAGCCAAAACTACACTTAAACCCAGAACAAGCTATCAAACCCAAACAGTAAAAGCTCATAATAGAAACAAGATCATCACTCATCTAAAACATGAACCTGGGGATCCCCCTTGGGCTAAGCATCAGTAGACGAAGTCGTCGACTGATGAGGACGATGAGGTCGAGAGATCGAGGGATTGTTCTTGTCCTTGATAACTTGGAAAACACCACCATGTTTCCTTACTAGCCACACGACCATGGTAATCAAAAGACTACACTAGTTCTCCAGAGCATCCATCCTCTGTAATAATTTCCTTTTTTTCAAGCTCCCACGACTTCATTCCTTGCACAACCATTTCCTTAACATGCCAATAGAGCTCCATAATCCGGTGGAACTTAGTGTCCTCATTTTTGGTGCATCCTAGATCAGGGTCAATGTTACCCACCTGTCTATCAACCACCTCATCTGTAGTATGTCTCCTCACAACTCGAACCCCATCATTTAGAACTGGCATTGATTCCTTGTCAACGAGGTCAATATTGAATTGGTAGTGCACAACATCCTCAGTAGTATAATGTTCCTAACTTGGCTAGTCTAGGAAACGTTGCTAATGTGTGTGTAGGATCAAAGGTTTACAACATATAAATGATCATGCAAATAATAAATGCAACAAAGGACTGCAAGTTTGTATTATGATATCTTTGTGGATTACAAAAATGGCCGAATGCGGCTGAATACTGACAATACTCAACTAGATCAACATACAAAGGATCTTAGCCGAAATATAAATAAGCAACTGTGACTGAATAACAACACTCAGCTAGATCAAAAGACAAAAGGATCTTAGCCGGAATACAAATAAGCAACTAAAAGATAATACCTGAAATATGGGAGCACTGAAGAATGATGGAAGATCTGGATGATCTTCCCGGTGACTAGGGTGTGTCTTTCAACACCGAAATCAACCAACTGGTGTCTTCCTCCAGGAATACACTGAACTATCTCTCCTGAGATGCGCCTCTTCTCCTCAATGACAAGTCATAATCTGCATAATAATGAATTAGATGCGCCTCTTCTCCTCAAATGACAAGTCATAATCTACATAATAATGAATTAGGTCGCCCACCCTTCCTTTATAGTTTTCCAAAACCTTAAATCATGCTAAAAACCTCTAAGTCATCAGCCGGTAAACCCTAATTCACTGTTGACTTCTATTTTAGCTCATAATGACTTAAAAGCTGAAGCAGCTAATCCTTGTTAGCTCAATGTCATTTTCTAAATATAACACCCAAGGATCAAGGTGATCTCTAGTAAAGCGTTGTTAACTTTTGTTAGCTCAATGTCACTTTCTCCACTCAATATAACACCTGCACTGGGTGACCTCGTAGTAGCGTTGTTAACTCTTGTTAGTCAATGTCACTTTCCAAATATAACACCATGGACCTGAGTAATGTGACCTCTAGTAACCCTGTTTACCCCTCTTTGGCCCTGGCTATAGTCTAAGGGGGTGGTTTAGACCATTAAGCCTCCTCTTCTGGAGCTCCTATTTGGAAAGGGACATTACAAGTAGTGAGGGATGCCCTTGTTTTCTTCTCCACACTTGACTCGACCTTTCGCTTTCTTGGAGACATGATACCCCAGGTTCTACATGGCAAGCTCCCACTATTGAAACCGCTCAAAATATCAAGAGCCTGCAACTGCAAACCTCTTCGCATGATCGAGTTTGAGGAATAGAGAATAACAATAAGAAATCAAACTTCACCTTACGTTGTTTTCAAAGCTTCCTCCCATACACAGGCATAATGTCTACTAAGACAGAGCCAACCGGATTAATAATCTTCAATTAAAGGATCATAACTAACAATTTCCAGTGAAACTTGTGAGGAATATTGTCCCACTTCTTGCCTAGTCCTTTGGCTAGGCCATCATGTTCAAGTAAGCAGAAGCAAAGGTTCAAATTGGAGAGGTGACAGAAGACGAGCCAACCAAAATGACCTCTAACCCATCGTTATAATGCCCCTCGTCCCTACCAGCTCTCCCTTATCTTGACTGTATTGGCCATGTGGCACCCGGATTATGACATATTTGTTTTTAGATAGGGTATATTGTAATTGAATAGGAGTAAAATTTGTTTGACTTTGTAATAGTTAGTAAATTTATAATTTTAATTTTAAAGTTGAATTTTATAATAAAAAAAATATTTTTTGATTATATAAAATATCATTTAATTTTATTGATTAAAATAATTCAATAGGAGTAAAATTTGTTTGACTTTGTATTAGTTAGTAAATTTATAATTTTAATTTTAAGTTAAATTTTGTAATAATTTTTTTTATTATTATATAAAATATCACTTAATTTTATTGATTAATATTTTAGATAAAACTAATTTTGTATTAGATAGTAAATTTATAATTATAATTTTAAAGTTGAATTTTATAATTAAAAATTATTTTTTGATTATATAAAATATCATTTATTTTATTGATTAATATTTTAGATAAAACTAATATTTTGTATTAGTTAGTAAATTTATAATTCTTATTTTAAAGTTGAATTTTAAAATTAAAAAAATATTTTTTGATTATTTAAAATATGGGCTTATTTAAAAAAATTTAAATTTGGTTGAATCTAGCAACATAAATCCATAGGAAATCATAACGTTTTGTTGTTTTATATTTATTCATAAAAAAAAAAGAGTATAATCCAAACGTTCTATACTTTTCCGTGAAGAAAAAGGCTGTGAGCTCTCTGGGACAGTCTGAACTGGATTTACTTCATCTACTAACAAGCGTACGAAATGTTAGTGAACGTTGTAGAACGGTCTGAACTGGAGTTACTTTGTCTGCTACAAAGTGGACGTGAAGAGGAAAATGAGTAAGTTAAAAATTAATTAAAACGAAATTTTTTCGTCGAAGTTCCAGATCTTTCCATACGTATTGAAAGTTTCCAGATGTACTCAAAAGCTTTGTACATCCTAAATTTCGTTTAGACGATATTTTTCATATATTGTTTTGTAACTGTGTGTCTTCTCTTATTGAAAGTCTCTAAATCTACTCAAGTTTTTTGTAAATCCTAAATATATTTTCTCATGTGACTTGCTTGCAATTGGCCGTAGGTTAAACGTAATGTTATTTCGACTTCGAGGTAGGTTGACGCGTTATTGTCGTCGGACTGAGAGCGGTGGACTGGGTTTTCCCGGGGGAAACACGGATTCCACACGGGAAGATTTGTATGGTTATCGTTTAACCGGATAAAAATTCTTTGTGAGATTCTTTTTAACCCTAAAACAAAGTCGTCTCACATCGTACCGGACTGCATATGTATTTGATGAAGAAGTTGTGTGAAGTTTAAAGATGTAGGAACCCAATTCATTGCATAAATACCTATTGGAGATGGGCACAATTAATCACCTTTTAATTTAAAATTATAATCTGATGGTTAACAATTGAAAATGCTGGAATATTCTTAGTCGTCCTCTCAAATCAATGAATGTGATTTACTTCATAACTTCCTTGTATTTTTGAATGCATCAGTTAACCTGTTTACTTTTTAACATTTACCTAATCATATTAAGAAATTACTGTACCACCATATGATTGCCACGTCCACATTTAAAATTAACTTTTGGATTTCGTCAACTCTATATGCGTTTCAGCTGTCCTTACATTTTAATTCACCAAAGTGTTGTCCGTCCAAATAACTTTCGACATTCACCAACCACAACACCAGCCACTTTGAGACTGTGCTAGTTGATATATAGTATTAAAAAATGCAATTCATGATAGTAGCACTTATCATTATTTATTTCACAACAAATATTTTATATATAGTATTAAAAAATGCATTTCATGATAATAAAGTTATCATTATTTTTAGCATATATCTGTTCTAATATATTCAAGGATTGGGTCATTCCTTTTCGAACTTCATGCTGATTTAGCATATATTTGCTGTAAATATCATTATTTTTAGCATATATTTGTTGTAATTTATTCAAGGACTAGGTCATTCTTTTTCGAGCTTCATGCTCATTAAATATCTAGATAGAAATATTGAAGTGGACTTGAACATCATGGTTATATCATTCATTCTTTTTTAAATTTATAAGAAGTTTTATTAAAAAATTTAGAAGTTTTTAATATTTTTATAATATTAAATTGTGTTTCCTGTTCTTATATTTAAGAACATAGGTTAATTATCTAAGAAAAATGTTAATTATCTAAGGTTTATAAGTTTTTAATAACCCTTGGATGGGGTGCTATCCAAGGCATGGATTTAGACACGTGGCTTATTGATCCTCGAACTAGGTGTAAGGGTGTGGGAAATTCTACGTCATCGCTTTGAAATGTTAATAGAACAGAGCACTTGGGATGATCTTTCCCTCGCAGGATATTGCAGCACTACACAGAGATAGTTCAAACAATAAAAGGCAACGTTCAGACAATTCACCCAACTCGGCCTCTACTCACCAGCAATACAATGGTCATACATCCACTGGACGGGAGATGTAAAATTGAGTGGTTTGATCGTCATGGAAATTCATGTTGATGATTGCAGCTATGTGAGACATTCTCGAGCTTACAAACCTGAGAGAAATCCCCTGAGAAGGGTGTGTGGTTCCTATCTAAGACAAAGCTAGAACGTAGAGATGACCTCCTCCATACAGAGAGTTCAGAAGAAATCCAGATGATTCTCCTGTGTAATGCAGTGAGAAAGGAAATCTATAGAGTTGGGCATGCATGTGGTTGAGCACAAGGTGAACATGTGAAATCCCAAAGTGTTGGGTGCATCGTCATGAGAACAGAAATGAAGATGATGTATTAGCCTCCTCTAAGAAGAAGATGAGAAACTCGAGATGACTCTTCTGTGTAATGTAGTGGGAAAGAAGATCTGTTGAGTGGACGTGCTTGTGGACGAGCACAGGTGAACATGATCCTAATGGTTGACCACTAGTGAAGAAGTGGTTCTTCTGTGTAATGGAGTGAGCCAGAGATATGGACATCCCTATGGATGTGCCCCTAGTGGATGAACACTAGTGGGTGTATAAGATCACTTGTTATATTGTTCAAGAGTCAGACCTTCCTGTAACCCTAATTGTAATGTAAAGGGTACAGATCAGCTCCATCTTAATGTGACTTGTAATTAATGTAAAAGATAATTAATATGGTTAATATTAATTATATTATAAGCTAGTGAGGTCGGCCTTGTTGTGCCAATAGACACTTCTATTGATAGACTAAGTCTAGTATAAGTAAAGGCAAATTTCCCATTGAGGAATCATATCTTCACGTGAGTTTGGAAATTTCAGCAAGTACACCTTCTTAGGAAAAGTGTGCACCTCTCTTCGGCGCTAGTATTCTAGGGTTTGAGCACCCTCTTGTGGGCTACGTATTCTTGGTGGTGAAAATATTTCTCTTGAAGAATATAGAAAAGGATTTAGCTCGGTTTTCTTCCCTTGGTTAGAAGGGTTTCCCAGGATACTTCTTGTGTTCTTGTGCATGGTGATTCTTCTTGTGATCTTGGTTGCTACAACATTAATGGTTATGGTTAAATGATAAAAATGGAATGAACTTCATGATTAACCTTTCTTATTGAAAAATCAACATGGTATCATAGAATAGGTCTTGAAAGAACCCATTTCACAAGCATCTACCAAGTTTCCTCTCACTTTTGTAGATCTGTACAACCCTCCTAGGGTTTCCATAAAATTTCATATGACCCTCCTTTATGTGGTGTTATAGACTTTAATACTAGGACGTTGGGGCTATTTTTGGCATAGAAAAGTACCACCTCCTCCAACGCATCCCCAGAAGCTCTTAAAATCAAATTCTGAGGATTTTGATTTTTTGGCCCTAGGGTTTCTAGGGTGCAGAAATTTCCTGCAGAATCCTGATCTTAGATTTCTGGAACTTCTTGAAGAAACATTTTTAGCAAGCATATATGTGACAATATTAAGTTGATTTTTGGCAGTCATAAGTTCAACATAATCCAAGGTTACTAATTCAACCTAATCATTAGGTTTTCAAAATCGAGTTGGCGAGAGTTTGAAGAAACCAAACAAATGAAGAACATAGCCTTAGTAGAAGATAGGATTGATGGAGCAAGCAACTTCAACTCCTGGAAATTGAGGCTTCAGGTCACCCTTGAAGAAGATGACCTTTTGGATGTGCTAACTAAAACCCTACCAGACACAGCTATAGATGTAGAGAAGAAGATAAGGAAGAAGATGTCAAAGCAAGAAAATTAATCATCTACTCAGTAAGAGATAATCTCTTACCTCGTATTGCCAACCTGAAGGAAACTTATGATATATATGAAGCATGAAAAGAAATTTTTGAAAGTGACAATACCCTCAGAGCTCTTACCTTGAAGAGCCAACTGCAAAGTACCAAGATGATGAAAGGTGACACATTTTCCATCTTCTTTATGAATATTTCAAAGATTAAAGAACAACTAGAAACCATTGAAGAAATCATGTCTGATATAGAACTTGTCTTAACCACTCTCAACAACCTTCCAAAATAGTGGGAGCCTTTTCTTTAGAGTATCAGTGGAAGAGAAGCTATACCAACCTTTGATCATCTATGGACAGATTGTACTCAAGAATAAATTAGACTTAGAAATAGAGGAGTGGAAGATTCCTTATAAGAAAATCATGCTCTTGCACTTCATACAAAGAAAGGAGGAAAATTCAAAAGAAATTTCAGACAAACATTCAAAGATTAAAAGTCTTCATCAAATCTAGGTTATCAAAGAAGAGATGTTTCAGAAATTCAGTTCTTTAGATGTGACAAATATGGACACTATGCAAAGAGTTGTCCAACCAGGAAGAAGGGAAGACAATATGCTTCTATCACTGACATCGATCCAGATCCACCTCAAAGGAATGAAGATAAGAGAGAGGAGAAGTACTTCCTCTAAAATCTTGACTACAAACCAGGTAAATCAATTGATCTTTAAATTTATAGTTGATTTCATTTTTAATAAATGAAGGATATAATCCCTAGTATGGGAGCCCTCAAAGAATTGGACCATTATCCCTGATAGAGGAGTCCAAACCATATTTGATTTATTATTATGCAATAAAAACATAGATGTTGTCCTTAAAGAAGAGATACCCATTCAACAAACCCAGATAATCCCAGATGGAGATTGACAGCGAGACAATACCTTCTCCCCCTTCAACAGTTCAGATGGAGACAAACACTATTCCAGTTGATCCAATTGATATGTTCAGAGATATTGCAGTAGGTAATAAAAGGCCCACCTAGACTCACTCTGCAAGAGGCAGAGAAACATACAAGCTTCTCAAGTCACATCCCGAGAAAGCATAAGAGATTTTTGAGCTATCCTTCAGTCATGATCCACTTCATTGATGCTAAGCCCCCTTGTCTTAGAGAAGCAACAAGAGAACAATTATGGCAAGATGCCATAACAGAAGAATACCAATATATCTTAAATAATGGTGTATAAGATATTATTCAGGGACCAGAAGGGAAGTTTATGGTAACTTCCAAGTGGAGCTATAAGATCAAGCATGGATTTCATGGAAGTGTCGAGAAATACAAACAAGATATATAACCATAGGTTTCTCACAAATAGAGGGAGTTGTCTATGATGAGACACTTGATCCAGTAAACCTGATACACTTCCATCCGTACTACCATCCCATGAGTTGGAAACTATATCATATAGATAGATTCTTGATGAGTTTGGATTTCATCAAGAGTGTTGTTGATCCAAACCTATATTATTACAGTGTTGGTGATGAGAGCCTGATTTTGATGACCTATGAGAAAACCTTTTTGTTGGATACAAGTAATCCTTGACTTATGAATTCGAGATGAAGAATATGAGTATGATGCACTACTTATTGGGACAATAAGTATGACAGAGGACCGATGATATTTTCCCGAGTCAAGGAAAATATACAGTGAAAATATTAAAGAAGTTCAATATGACAAGAATGAAAAATCCACCCTGATGGATTTAAATAAAAATATTGATGATGATTTAGACAAGATTGATCCACAATTCATTGGATCATTGATGTATCTAGTTAACACCAGACTTGATTCATGCCATGCAGTGAGTCTTCTTAATCATTTCATGAGTCAACCACGACAAACTCACTAGACAACAACAAAACATGTATTGAGATATATACGAGGCACAGTTGGATATGGCCTGAGATATGCCTCCAGTGTGAACTTGAGTTTGCAAGATATGTCGATTCAGATTGAGAAGAAAATTACAGTGGAATGGAAGAGCACATCCGATTTTTGTCTTAACGTGAAGTTTTCCATGAATTCACGATGCAGCAGGAAACAAAACTTTGTGGCCTTGAGTACCACAGAAGAAAAGTATATAGCATCAAATGAGAGAAGCCATGTGGCTTCACAAGCTTCTGACATATTTACTTGACCATGAGATAGATCCTATGATGATAACTAAGAGTCATGTGTAAATCTCCTTGAGAACCTAGTGTTTCCTGATGGATCGAAACACGATGAGATGAAATATACTTATATCAGAGATATGATTCTAAGGAAAATCGTACACATGCATTACCTTCCTACACATGAGCAGATTGCAGACATCTTCACCAAACTCACTTGGTGAATAATGCCTCCCTAGTTGAGAGGGAGTTTTGATGACTCCATCCAAGACAAAGTTCAAAGTAAATCCATGTGAGACTTGGCATGATGAAGAATGCCTCCCTAGATGGGAGGGAATGTTGATGATTGCAGTTATGTGAGACATTCTCCAGCTTACAAACCTCACAGAAAGCCCCTTAGAAGGGTGGGTGGTTCCTATCTAAGACAGAGCTGGAACATAG
Source organism: Picea sitchensis (assembly GCA_010110895.2). Lineage (NCBI taxonomy): Eukaryota > Viridiplantae > Streptophyta > Pinopsida > Pinales > Pinaceae > Picea > Picea sitchensis. Next base: position 91,601 of record SNQJ01S0055363.1, read on the forward strand.
AGATGACCTCCTCCATACAGAGAGTTGATAAGAACTCCAGATGATTCTCATGTGTAATGCAGTAAGAAAGGTGATCTGCAGAGTTGGACATGCTTGTGGCTGAGCACAAGGTGAATTTGTGAAATCCCAAAGTGTTGGGTGCATCGTTATGAGAACATAAATGAAGATGATGTATTAGCCTCCTCTACGTGGAAGAGTTGACGAGAAAATCTAGATGAATCTCCCTTGTAATGCAGTGGTAAATAATATCTATTGAGTGGACGTGCATGTGGATGAGCACAAGTGAACGTGATCCTAGTGGTTGAGCACTAGTGAAGAAGTGGTTCTTCTGTGTAATGCAATGAGCCATAGATATGGACATCCCTATGGATGTGCCCCTAGTGGAGGAACACTAGTGGGTGTATAAGATCCCTTGCTATATTGTTCAAGATTCATACCTGCCTGTAACCCTAATTGTAATGTAAAGGGTACAGGTCAGCCCCATCTTAATGTGACTGGTAATTAATGTAAACGATAATTTATTTGGTTAATATTAATTATATTATAAGCTAGTGAGGTCGGCCATGTTGTGCCAATAGACACTTATGTTGACAGGCTAAGTCTAGTATAAGTAAAGGTAAATTCCCCATTGAGGAATCATATCTTCATGTGAGTTTGGAAATTTCGGCAAGTACGCCTTCTTGGGAAAAGTGCGCACCTCTCTTGGGTGCTAGTCTTCTAGGGTTTGAGAACCCTCTTGTGTGATATGTATTCTTGGTGGCGAAGGTCTTTCTCTTGAAGAATATAGCAAAGGATTTGGCTGGTTTTCTTCCCTTGTTGAGAAGGGTTTCCGAGGATACTTCTTGTGTTCTTGTGCATGGTGCCTCTTCTTGTGATCTTGTTTGATGCAACATTAATGGTTATGGTTAAATGCTAAAAATGGAATGAACTTCATGCTTAAACTTGCTTATTGAAAAATCAACAATTCATTGGGTTATGCTCCAAAAACTTTGTCAGGATCGCCTTCTCCAAACAGTCCTCCACAAGGCCCTCCTCGCGGGCACTCCAACCGATCCCATGGCGCACCTTCTTTTGGCCATCCCAATCCTCCAATGGATGGGGACTCTCAAATCATCCTCAAATCCTTGAGCACGATCCAACATTTGAGTTTTGAGCTCCGTAGTGAGGTCTTGTATCTCAAATTTAACCTCGAGCTATTGGAACAATGCATCTCCCTATCAGTGGATGTGAGCAACAATTGGAATTCATCGAAACCTCCTGAGGAAGCTGACGCAAAAGGGACCATTCTCCTTCCTCCTAGACAAACTCGATGTTAATTCTCATCCATACCAGGTTCAACATTTTGTTTACTGATCTTATTTTTTAGAAATTTTGTATAAAAAACAACCACCCAATATAAATGTTAGTATAAGTGTCAAACTATAGTTATATATTTTAGTCATATAAAGTACATTATTTTAAAATTTTCGTTGGAGCAGAGTTGGATGATGATAGGTAACTTATAGAAAACTTACTTAAAAACCAAAGTTTCAATAAAAGTGTAATTTTTCCTTATTATAAAGCAAACTAACTATTATATATAGCAAACTATTATATATAGTGATGTTTTGTTAATATACAATGATGCAATTGTAAGTTATGATCTTGAAATTATTTAAAAATCCATGAGTATTGTGAAACTAAGTTATGATCTTGAAATTATTTAAAAATCCATGAGTATTGTGAAACTAAGTTATAATCTTGAAATTATTTTAAAATCCGTGAGTATTGTGAAACTAAGTTATGATCTTGAAATTATTTAAAAATCCATGAATATTGTGAAACTTTTTCTTGCTTCCAAAACAATAACAAAACTATTATATATAGTGATGTTTTGTTAATATACAATGATGCATTGTAAGTTATGATCTTGAGATTATTTAAAAATCCATGAGTATTATGAAACTTTTTCTTGCTTCAAAACAAATACTTTTATTTAAGAAACTTATTAATTTAGTATCTCTCAAATTATTATTACTTTATAAAATAATTAATATATGTAATTTAGATTTTTTTTTTCAATTCCTACATTAGAAGTTGAAAAATATATTATTATCACTTTATAAAATAATATTTGTAAAATATTCAAATTTAGAATCCCTTTTAGAATCTTTTTTGCAATTTCTTAATTAGAAGTTGAAAATTATATATTGATTTTTATTTCATTATTTAAAATAAGGTCGATGGAAATTAGTATTTTTGTCTTGAAATCTAGTAAAAATTATTTAGATTTATAGATGTGTAGATATCAAATATTAACATTTCTTGATTCACTCACATTTGAAGTATTTGAAGATAGTAAATCCATTTTATAATCAATGCAACAATTTCATTAATCCAAAATTGTTATTTTAGTAAAAAATGTTTCCTAAAGTGATGTTTTGTTAATATACAATGATGCAATTGTAAGTTATGATCTTGAGATTATTTAAAAAGCCATGAGTATTGTGAAACTTTTTCTTGCTTCAAAACAAATACTTTTATTTAAGAAACTTATTAATTTAGTATCTCTCAAATTATTATTACTTTATAAAATAATTAATATGTGTAATTTAGATTTTTTTTTTGCAATTCCTACATTAGAAGTTGAAAAATATATTATTATCACTTTATAAAATAATATATGTAAAATATTCAAATTTAGAATCCCTTTTTGCAATTTCTTAATTAGAAGTTGAAAAGTATATATTGATTTTTATTTCATTATTTAAAATAAGGTAGATGGAAATTAGTGCTTTTGTCTTGAAATCTAGTAAAAAATATTTGGATTTATAGATGTGTAGATATCAAATATTAACATTTCTTGATTCACTCACATTTGAAGTATTTGAAGATAGTGGATCTATTTTATAATCAATGCAACAATTTCATTAATCCAAAATTGTTATTTTAGTAAAAAATGTTTCCTAAAATTTAAAGTAATAGTAAATAAAAAAGATATGTATATGTCTATTAGATGTAACTTGGGTGGTTAGGGGGAATGATTGTTACCCTCCCAACCTAGGTTCAAATCCTTGAACTAACATATTAAGATTAATAAAATAATTTTTATTATTATATAAATGTTTTAGGGTATTAATTATATTCTACAATTTATTTTATAGAATTACATATCTTAATCTATTATATGAATATTATGAAAAAATATCAACAGATCATTATTATATAATTTTATGATTACTATATAATTATTATGTTCATATCCTACCTCTTTCTAGATTTGAACCATTATTATATAAAACACATATTCTTAACCATTAAACCCACATAATGATGATAATAATAATTCATTGATGTATTATACATTTATTAATTAATTAATTTGTATTGATTCATAATTAAGTATATTGAAAATTTTATAATTAATTCATTTATTAAGTTAAAAACTTATATATATATATATAAACATTTATTTATTAATATATAATTTTAAAGATCATAAACAATTGATATGTATAATCATACATATTATTATTATTGAGAGTGAAAAAATATATTAGAGAAAACATATTGGATGGGATATATTAGAGAAAATATAAAAAATGGAGGAATATATTAAAGAAAACATATTTATATTTTATTTAATATTAACTAGCATCTCCATCCTCATATATAAATATCTTGTGGAAGATAATATTAGAAAAAATATAAATAATATATATAGTTTTTTTAAGTTTTACACCAATCATATTATTATTTTAAAATTATGAAGGGAGAATAATATTAAATAGTATATCTTATTTATTAATATATATAATTCCATATATTATTTACTTGTTAAAACTTGAAAGCTGTTATCATAATATTAATTTTTTTTTCCAAAACTCAAGTATTCGGAAGCCACATTATTAAAAACTTGATAGTTTATTGTAATTGAATAGAGGAGGTCTCATACACCAATTTGGTGTCTTGCTAAATAAATTATTATTATTATAATTTGATGAATCATAATTGGAAAGAAAATGTAACTTACATTAACTAGATGCAGTCATTTGATAATGTAATTAAATAAATGTGAAATGATAACATTCTTCTTATTTAATGTGAAATGATAGCATTCATCTAAGCAGCAAGGTACAATCCATTAGATTTAAAAAAAAATAAGAAATATATATTACCAGTCAACGTTCCAAGCTACAATCCATTAGATTTAGAAAAAAAGAATAAGAAATATATATTACCAGTCTGAACGTTCCATTTGCTTATGATGCTTGTCCTCCTTCATCGCTTGTGTCGCTTTGCTTTGAAGGTTGCGTTGAGGTTTTAGTTTCATTGTCCCACCTGCCATAACTCAACATTCCTCTGAGCACAGGATCCAAAAAGATGCCCAAACAACTATGTCTGGGCAAATAATAAAACTGAAAGTAAAATGTTAATAAAAATCATTCATGTACACAAGAAATAATGGAGCATACACAATGCATTACCTCGATTTTGTTTTTTAATCTGAATGCTCCATTTGCTTATGTTGCTTCTCCTCATCCATAGCTTGTGTCACCTCGAAGGTTGCGTTTGGGTTTTAGTTTCATTGTCCTCAACAATCCTCCGAGCACAGAATCCAAAAAAATGCCCAAACAACTATGTGTATTGAAAATAAAACTAAAAACAAAATATTAACAAAAATCATAAGAAACATTTCATTATGGAGCATAATGAATGCATTAACCCAACTTTGTTTTATGATCTTCCATAAGATACCATGGAACATTTAGATCACTAGGCTGCAGGAGTGGTACGACCTTGACTTTCAATGAATGCTTCGGCTGCCATTGCCCCTATCCATCTCAGTAAGATATCATCAGATGTCATCGATTGATATGATAGGTGTTGTAGAAATATAAATATAAATATCAGAATGCACTGGAAAAGTGAAATCAGAAACGTTTCAACATTTGATAAAGACATTCGGTAAAGAACCTATTCTGATAAAAAAAAAAAAACCAGGTAAAGAACCTGATGGACAATTTTAAAAAGCAATAAATGCACACTTAATTTAAAAAACCTAAAATCACTGCTCAATTAAACCCAAGTAGTAAAAAACCTAAAAATCACCACTCCTAAAATCGCCACTCAATAAACCCACGAGCATTAAAAAACCTAAAAATGACCATCTTAACAGAATTGGTTCTTCATCGAACCCTAGCTAGTAAAAAAAACTAGGTTACTTAACTCGAGGAGCAGTAAATAACTTAAAACCTAAAGATCGCCGCTCCAGTAAACCCGCAATAAGAGAAAAGAAACGTAAAAATGGCCGCATTGCAGTAACAAAATTGCTTTACATTACTAGCAATTCCTCCATAAACATAACTAGCACAGACACATAATTGTGGTAGATGAACTCAGAAAGTTATATTTAATTTATTAAACTAAATTTTAACATAAACCCTAATTAAAATTTATAAATAAAATCTGCTATATTTTCTTTGTCCTCGGAAACATTATTCCTGGACATCCCGGCCTTCTATCTAATCAAGGACCGGCCTTCTATTTTGATTCAAGGACCAAATTATCTAAGAAATTTTAATTAATTTAAGCTTACTTCTCCAAAAACAAGGTAAATCTGTGAAGGAAAACTTCAACTAACTACTTAATTCTATGCAACCAAAAATGATTTCAGATTATTTTCTGCTTAATTCATTAAAGAAAAAACAAATTTGTGCCAACAAAAAAAAAAAAAAACCTAGGACCGAAAATCCGAACCAGGCTTTATTCATATCCGCTCTATTTTAACTTTCTTTCCTCTAAGGAATTCAACAAAGATATTCTTTTGTCAGCAACTTTTGAAAATGAAAGATAAAAATGAAGTCCCATCACAAAATGATTATTCATTTACCTCTGAATACTCGATACAGCTGCAGCAATCTTCTGCGATAAGATCCTAGAAATTCTATCAACTTGAGTGCGCTGGAGTCCAGAATTTTTGCCATTAACATTAAATGTTAACGGATGCATTCAATGTTAATGGTTGACCTCACCCCATTGTTAATGGCTGAGCTCGCTCCTGCATCCATGTGCATTCAATGTTAATGGATGACCTCGCTCCATTAACGTTAATGGCTGACCTCACCCCATTGTTAATGGCTGACCTCGCTCCTGCATCCAGGTGCATTCAATGTTAATGGATGACCTCGCTCCATTAACATTTGCTCGCTGCATTCAATGTGAACGGATGCATCCGTTACCAAGCTCCACGAACACTCACTCAATGAAACACACTGAATGACACGCACGGAATGAAATCGGGGTAGAGAATTAAACAGGCACTGAATGAAATCCGGGGTAGAGAATTAAATGCAGGGACAGTTAGGAAATCCATGATAGTATAGAAAAGTAGTGTTCCCTAATAATCTAAATTTGGTAATCTTAAAGGTGAATCATTTAAACGTAGCAATCATATGTTGATATACTAATTTCTTAATATGATTAGGTAAATGTTAAAAAGTAAAAAGGTTAACTGATTCATTGATTTGAGAGGACTAAAAATATGCCAACATCTTCAATCGTTAGCGATCAAATTAAAATTTGAGATTAAAATATAATTAATTGTGCCCATTGCTATACTCTTTTCTGCCTAATAGAATATGTAAATCCCCATGCCCATGCTAGGAAGAGCCAACCACCCATATTCGGATGGAAATCCTCGCAAAAATTGTTAAATATAATGTAACCTCAACAGACTGACTGTACATTGCCAACTGTCCTGGCCCCTTTGCATAGTACTTACTACTTCAGAACTTCTTCATGTACTCGTTTTTTACTCTTCTTCTTATATTCTAATATACTGTTTCATGTTCTATTCTTTCTCTCTGCATTTCTTGCTTCACAATTTATCATGGTATCAGAGCTACAGTAATAAGCCTCTTCACACAGGCTGGAGAGCAACACGATACTCAAATAGCGCAGAGCTTCACGGATCTTGAGAGCATTAGACACAGACTTTTCACAAGGCTTGGAGAGTTATCCGTCATACTCTTGAAAGATCCTCGTAGGAAACTTCCACGAGGAAGCTGTCCGCTCATACTCTCAAAAGATCAGCGTAAGAAGCTCACGCAAGGTTGCAGAGCGTACTACGCTCGAAAGTTTCAAGGAGTAGAAACACGAGAAGGAAGCGGAGACTGAGAAGGAAGAAACAGTAAAGATTCTTGTTCAATTTTCAAGAATCATCAAAGATTCATGAAGAAGAGCTGCAGGAGACGGGAACTCTTGAAGAATTCAAAGCATTTATTCAAATTTGTGAAAGATAGTTGTAGAAAGAAGAAGCGTTTAAAGCAACTCGGAAATCGCTCAAATCTGTCAAAGATTGCAGCAGAGAACAAAGAACTCGTGAAATTCTTTCAAATCTTTGAAAGATTCACAAATTTTTCTTCCGCATAAGAAAATTCCTTCAAATGCAGCAAAGATCACATCTAACGCGCAAAGAATAGCCATCGCGGCCATAAGATTCATCCTGCGAAAAGATCTGAGGTGGAAATCCAGGTCATAAGGGACGACGAGAGCACAAAAAAGACGAAAGCATCTCAGCCGTTAGATCTTGCACAGAAAACCGATAGCCGTTGGATCCGCGAGAAAGTGCGCGAGGTTTAGTCCTTTGGAGCACACAGGAGAAATTTCGACTTGTGAAGTCGTGAAATCCCGAAATCATCTGGATCGTCCATCAAGAAACACGTGGCGAGATCTCGGCATTTCGCTGACTCGAAGGTGTAAAGGTTAGAAGACAGCCATGAGAATTTGAGAATTGCGAAATCATGAGTTATTCTGGACCATTGGATCAAGATAGATCATGAGCCGTCGATCTGATCCGATCGCAAAATCGAGGATTGGGAGTTGGACGAGAGAAGAAGACTGCTCTCCAAAACTCTGATATGCGAAATCCTGACATCACAAATTGCGAAATCTCGAGAGGATTGTGAGCCATCCATCTCAA
>SNQJ01S0055363.1:99573-119233 GCA_010110895.2 Picea sitchensis
ACCCCTAGGCACAAAATTGAGCAAGAAATATGAAGGCCCTACAGTGGACCCTACTCTATACAAAAGTTTAGTAGGCAATTTTTTGTATCTTACAGCAACTAGGCCTGACATTATGTATGCAGCCAGCCTTGTTTCCAAATTCATGGAATCACCCAAAGATTCTCATTGGAAAATGGCGAAACGAATTCTGAGATATGTTGCAGGAACTCTAAAATTTGGCTTATGGTACACTAAATCTGATAGTAATCAACTTTCTGGTTACAAGACAGTGATTTTTCAGGTAGCCTAGATGACAGGAAAAGCACATCTGGACATGTTTTTCAACTGGGCACGAACCTGATCTCATGGGCATCCAAGAAGCAGCCAATTGTATCAATATCTTCTGCAGAGGCAGAGTATGTTGCTGATACCTCAGCTTCTTGTCAAGTTGTGTGGCTGAGAAGAATATTGAAAGATATGTCACATATAGAAAATGATCCAACTCCTATATTCTGTGATAATACTTCAGCAATTTCTCTATCCAAAAATCATGTGTTTCACAAGAAAAGAAAACACATTGACACTCATTTTCATTTCATACGTGAGCTAGTCAATAATGGTGATATTGCACTACAATTATGTGGTTCTCGAGATCAGCTTGTTGATATCTTTACAAAGCCACTAGGAAAATCTGTTTTTGATTTTCAAAGACAACACTTAGGCATAATCAGTGTTGATGTTTGTAACTGTTGAGTTTAAGAAGGAGTGTTAAATATAATGTAACCTCAACAGGCTGATTGTACACTGCCAGCTGTCCTGGACAGCTGTACTTTCTATTCTTGCTTTGTTTGAGCCTATTTAGCTCAGCTATTTCCCTTTGCATAGTACTTACTACTTCAAAACTTCTTCATGTACTCATTATGTACTCTTCTTCTTATATTCTAATATATTGTTTTCTGTTCTATTCTTTCTCTCTACATTTCTTGCTTCACAATTTATCAAAAACTATTGTTGAGACTCTGCATGACATGACACAGATCTTGAATTAAAATCAAAATAAATTGTTCCATATTATCTAAATTAGAGAACAAAATTTTCCAGAGATCAAGTTTATTACATGATCACATATAAAAACCATCACCCTTATCATCTAGAAAAACCTAAAATCATAACCTTGGAAGACGCCAGATCTAATCACTCATAAAAAGTATTAACCCTTGAGATAAAATTGTAAATACATATAACAATCTTTGAACTCGAAACCTATGAAAAGGTAAGAATCGAATCATCCAAATATTTGAGTCAAAGGCCTCTTAATGGTCACATAGTGGTTTGTGTGCACAGAGAAACATATGGTCAGGTTCCCAATCATCCAATGGCCAGGCCAGGTTTTCATTGCATTTGGATCTACCATTGCATTTTAGGACGCCTGACATCCTTCAAGCTTCACGTCTCGTACATTAAATAGGTTAAGCCCACTATCACAATGAGAACTACATCACAATGAGGTGTGAAGAGTGCTTCTAATCACCCAAATGTGGTAAACTACATCACAATGAGGTGTGAAGAGTGCTTCTAATCACCCAAATGTGGTAATCATGTGTACAGTTGGTAATTTCTTAATACAATTAAATTAAGTAGAAGTGAAAAAGTAAACATGTTAAAGGATGCATTTATAAATGCAAGGAAGTTATGAATATTAATTCTCATTCATTGATTTACACCTATGGAGATAAACATGTTTATCCTTGAATTAGTTAAAAAGTGCGCTTTAAATTTTGTTATTTTTCAATTGATGTGACTCAAATTACTTGGGGTTGCATTTGTCTATCCAATCACGCTAGTGAGATATGATTTAACAAAATAGTATTTACAAGTGCTATATCATAACAAAATAATAATAATAATAATAATGTATTTTTAAGGTCACTATCAAGCCAAGCTAAGCTAAACACCAAATATATAAACATATATGAAACACAAACCATAAACTATGTTTGTAATACTATGTACCTTCTTGTCTGACACTAGCTCTAAACAAATCTGTAATTCAGAATGAAAAAGTTGCAAGAGCACATAATTTCTCTACCTTCTCTTCCCCAATTTCTTAACAATACAAGATTCTGATTCTCTAAACAACTATAAGAGACTATTGGATAATGCCAACCAATTTACACTCATTTTTAGATATTGGGTAGATTTTCTCGCCCCTATTATTTTGTAATTAGTTGGATCAAATCAACCAGATTTAGAATAGGGATAGAGGCACATTAAATGTAATCAGTTTCTTGTAACTGAGTGAAGACTCCTATATATCTATGTAATCTTGTAGTGAGTATGAGATGTGAGAGTTCTTGAGACCATGAGCGTGAGTGGTCTGGCTGATGTGTTATCTCCCTTGCTTAATATAACCGAATATCATTGTCCTGTGGATGTTTCTGTGTATAGAGTATAGGATTTTACCACGTAAAAACGTTGTGTCAAATTCTCTGTTTGCGCATCTGCTTGTATCCGTGAGAGATCCGAGCTGGCCAAGAAAATCCATGTGAGTTCTTGGTATCTTCCCCAATTTCTTAACAATACACGATTCTGATTCTCTAAATAACTATAAGAAACTGTTGGATAATGCCAACCAATTTACACTCATTTTTAGATATTGGGCAGATTTTTTGGCCCCAATTATTCTGTAATTAGTTGGATCAAATCAACCAGATTTAGAATAGGGATAGAGGCACATTAAGTGTAATCAGTTTCTTGTAACTGAGTGAATACTGTTATATATCTATGTAAGCTTGTTAAGGTAGTGAGTGTGAGATGTGAGAGTGCTTGAGACGCATGAGCGTGAGTGGTCTGGCTGATGTATTATCTCCCTTGCATAATATTGGCTGATGTATTATCTCCCTTACATAATATTAATCGAATATCGTTGTCATGTGGATGTTTCCCTGTATAGGGTTTTACCATGTTAAAACGTTGTGTCAAATTCTGTATTTGCTCATTTTCTTGTATCCGTAAGTGAGTCAAGCGAGCCGATCAAATCCATGTGAGTTCAAGAACGTCTAAGCAAGATTTTAAATCCGCATACGCACCGGAAATTCAGGTCAGAAAAGCGTCTTTCTGGGTATGTACACAGAGAGAAGACTGTCTCGTATGGACATACACGACCTGTGCATGGGGTGAGGGCGTCCATGACATGTAGGCCATCGTTCCGGGAGAGCGTATATCAATAACCCATGGTAAAAGTTTTTTAAAAGTTGTTTTGTTTCAATTTTTATTTCACATAAAGAAATGCCTTGGAAAATTAAATGGGAGTATAAAATATATTATTTAAATGAGTACCTTTTATGTGAGGTGGATCTCACCTGGATGTTATGTTGAAGTGGATATAAAAGGTTTTATGATATATATAAATTTTTATTGTTTTAAACCTTTTTTGGTTATCATTTAACCTTATTTATTTAGAATCCACATTTTTCATCCATTGGTTAAAGAGCCAAGTATTATAAGTTGTGATTTGGGCATTAGGAGGTTTTGTGCTAATGGCTAAGATGCAGAGTTCGAAGTTTGAAGTTGAAAAGTTCAGTGGTAAAAGCAACTTTGAGCTCTGAAGCTCAAGATGTGGGATTTGGTGGTGCAACAAGGGTTGCAAAAAGTACTGACAGGTAAGTCAAAGAAACCAACAACTATGACGAATGAGGAATGAGGAATGGGAATATCTTGATGAAAAATCTCTTGGTACCATTCGTTTATGTCTGGTGGATGATGTTTTGTTTAATGTCGTAGGAGAGGATACAACATCACGCTTATGGAGCAAGATGGAAAGTCTATATATGAAAAAGTCCTTTCCGAGCAGGATCTACTTGAAGAGACAGTTGTACAGTTTGCGGATGAAAGAAGTTACAAAAATTGTTGACCATTTAAATACCTTTAATACCCTTATAGTTCAATTGACTAGTATGGAAGTTAAATTCGAAGATGAAGATAAGGCTATTACATTATTGTGTTCATTGCCTAAGTCTTGGGATAATCTAGTCACCTCTATTAGCTTTAGCTCAATAGATGTTTTAGATTATGTTGTGGGAGCTTTGTTGGCTGAGGAGATGAGGAGAAAATATAGTCAATAAACCTCAACTTCAGAGGCAATGCTGGTCAAAGGTTGAACTAAAGAGCAGAATCAAAGAAGTTCTTCTCGATCTAAGTCAAGATGCAGAAAGGGTAAAGCAAAATGTTGGTACTATGGAAAAATAGGACATCTCAAGAAATATTGTTGGAAAAGAAAGGAATATGAGGAAAACTCTACGAAGAAAACAAATTTGGTTGTAACAAATTCATGTATGATTAATGATTTTTTATCCGTTTCTAGTAATTTACAATATCAAGAAGAATGGAAGTTAGATTCAGGTGTCTCCCACCACATGTGCTCACATAGAAATTGGTTTGTTTCTTACCAATATGTTGATGAGGGTGTAGTGTTTATGGGAAATGGTATTCCCTGCAATAATGTTAGGGTTGGCAGTATTAGAATCAGGATGTTCGATGGTATTATTAGGGAATTGATGGATGTTAGATATGTACCTGATCTTAAATCAATTTTGATTTCATTGGGAGTGTTGGATTCTTGTGGATATAAGTATACAAGTCAAGGTGGACCACTCACATTATCGAAGGGTAGTTTAGTAGTGATGAAGGAAAAAAAGGTTGATAACCTTTGTAAGATGGAAGGGATTACTGAAGTGGCATCTAAAATGACAGATGTACCTTCTTATTTATGGCAGAATCATCAAGGTCATAATATCAAGAAAGAATTGCAGGTACTGGTAAGCGGTAAATCATTTCCAGACTTAAAATCCTTGTTTCTGAATTCCTGCTTGTTTTATATCTCTGCAAGTTATGATGGTGGTATAAAGTGATGTTGTGTGTGGGATCCTACTACTCACAAGGTCATCATTGACAGAGATATGTTATGTATGAAACAACTAAAAGGGTTGATTCAAGATCGCAACGATAAATTTGTTTACATGCTAGATAATTCATTGTATGGCCTATTGGTACCCAGACAAATATAAAAGAGGTTTGAATCCTTCATAGTGAGTCAGAATTTTTCAAAGGGTAGGAATGACTATACAGTTTATAGTACATTCACAATCTTGATGTTATTTGTTGATGATATGCTCGATGCAATCCGAAGCATGGATAAAATCAATAAGAAAATGACTCAAGTGGACAGGACAATTCAGATGAGGGATGCAACAAAACAAATTATGGGCATAGAAGTACACAGAGATGGTAATGGTAAGATGTGGTTGGAGTTCAGTATGAACATTGTAAAACCATTTTTTATCCATGTTGCTTTCCATTATAAGTTTTCTTCAAGCATAGGTCATGTCTATAAAGAAGAAAAGGTTATGTCTCTTGTAAGTTCAATAGGAGGTATGTTGTATGTGATGAAATAATTAAGACCAAACGTTTCACATGCTAATGATGTTGTCAGATACCTGACATATTCAGGTGTTGTAGTGAAATGGGTGCTTCATCATTTGAGAAGACAAATGTCACCTATAATGGTTAGACTGAGATAGTCTGTGATAGTTGTAATATATATTTTACAGGTGTCTTGGATAGAAGGAAATCTATCACTAAATATGTCTCAAAACACAGTTTTGAAAGAGATGTTGGAGGTGGAGTGACCCTCAGGAAATCCAAACGCATGCAAGTCACATAGGCGAGATCATGAAACCAGTTTTATTAGAGAAGCTGCAGTGGTGCGTGACTTCTCTTGGCTTGAAGCATAGGTGATGAATAAATTGGACAATGATATTTAGGTAAATTGTTGTCAAGGTGGATATTGTTAGATAATGTCAACCAATTTACACTCATTTTTAGATATTGGGCAGATTTTCTAGCCCCTATTATTCTGTAATTAGTTGGACCAAATAAACCAGATTTAGAATAAGGATAGAGTCACATTAAATGTAATCAGTTATTTTAACTGAGTGAATACTGTTATATATCTATGTAAGCCTCTTAAGGCAATGAGTGTGAGATGTGAGAGTGCTTGAGATGCATGAGTGTGAGTGGTTTGGCTGATGTATTATCTCCCTTGCATAATATTAACCGAATATCATTGTCCCATGGATGTTTCCCTCTATAGGGTTTTACCACATAAAAACGATGTGTCAAATTCTGTGTTTTCTCATTTGCTTGTATCTTTTTCTATATTTTCTTCCGCTACAGAACAACAAAAACACGATCAAATTCATTCATGAAAAATTGTTGCAAAATTTATCACTTTATCCATTCGTAAGAAAATATGACTTTGTCCAAATCCAAAATGAGATGAGTATCTCTCTTTTCTCATCTTCTCATAAATTGCAGTATTTGTTAGTGCTTGTGAAGGGTCACGAAGTTGATGGGAAGGATCTCCACCAATTGAATGTACCAATATTGTCACTTTTAGTCATTGTTGCACAACAATGTTAATAAATATTGTTTACCACTCTGATAATAATCTGTATTGTAAAAATAACTCTTGGAATCCATCCTATGTGGATTCTTATTAACCCTTAATTCTATCCTATAAATTTTGCACACGATGCTTAATATAATGTGAAAGATTTTTTTATTTTTTTTTGCCAATTTCTTGGTGTAATAGTGGAAAAAATAAAGTGTCATACATTGAGTCAATGGAATGGTTGACTTACATATTGGTGCATTTTTTCATTTGGATGTACATTATTTATCATCTAACATACATGATGAAAAAACAATGAACAAATGATTGGCACTATGCATGATGCTTAATATTTCTTGTATTACATAGTATGTGTGTAGTTCCGGTGTAATAGTAAGCATGTACTTGGCACAATATTATGTATATATTTGTTTTGTTATTTTTGTGTAAGTAGATTTTTTTTCTATTGATATATTGACAAAATGTACAACCATAATAGTTTGACTAAAGGATCCGCTAGATATCCATCAAAAGTACTAGAGTCCGCTGACCTGCCTCGACAACTATCAAAAAGAAAAAAAATAGCATTCTTATGCATAGAGGGAATCTAGGTGAGCTATAAAAAAGACAAAAAATAACATGCTTATGCATAGAGTTGATGTTTGACAAGTTTAAAACAATAAAGCAAAATTACACTTAAACCCAGACAAGCTATCAAACCCAAACAGTAAAAACTCTTAATAGCAACAAGATCATCACTCATCTAAAACATGAACCTGAGGAGCCCCCTTGGGCTGAGCATCAGTAAACGAAGTCGGCGACTGATGAGGTCGAGAGCCACAAGACCATGGTAATCAAAAGACTACACTGGCGCTCCAAAGCATCCATCCTTTGTAATAATTTCCTTTGTTCAAGCTCCCACTACTTCATTCCTTGCACCACCATTGCCTTAACGTGTCAGTGGAGCTCCAAAATTTGGTGGAACTTAGTGTCTGCATTTCTGGTGCATCCTAGAGAAGGGTTAATGTTCCCCACCTCTCTATCAACCACCTCATCCACAATATGGCTCCTCACAACTCGAACCTCATCATCTAAAGCTTGCATTGATTCCTTGTCAGCGGAGTCAACCTCGAACGAGTAGTGCACAAAATCCTTAGTAGTGAGGGATTCCCTTTGTTTTCTTCTCCATTCCTGACTCGACCTTTCACTTTCTTAGCGCCATGATACCCCAAGTTCTACATGACAAACTCCCACTATTGAAACCACTCAAAATATCAAGAACCCACAACTGCAAACCTGGAAACCTCTGTGCATGATCTTTGAGGAATATGAAATAACAATAAGAAATCAAACTTCACCTTACCATGTTTTCAAAGCCTCCTCCCATACATAGGCATAATGTTTGCTAAGACAAAGCCGACGAGATTAATAATCTTTAATAAAAGGCTCATAACTAACCATTTCCAGTGAAACTTGTGAGGAATACCATCCCACTTCGTGCCTAGTCCTTTCGCTAGGCCATCATGTTCAAGTAAGCGGAAGGAAAGGTTCAAATTGGAGAGGTGACAGAAGACGAGCCAACCGAAATGGCCTCCAACCCATGGTTATAATGCCCCTCGTCCCTACCAGCTCTCCCTTATCTCGATTGCATTGGCCATGTGCCACCCAGATTATGACATATTTGTTATTAGAGAGGGTATATTGTAATTGAATAGGAATAAAATTTGTTTGACTTTGTATTAGTTAGTAAATTTATAATTTTAATTTTAAAGTTGAATTTTATAATAAAAAAAAATTATTATATAAAATATCATTTAATTTTATTGATTAAAATAATTAAATAGGAGTAAAATTTGTTTGACTTTGCATTAGTCAGTAAATGTATAATTTTAATTTTAAGTTGAATTTTATAATAAAAATATATTTTTTGATTATATAAAATATCACTTAATAACTAAATGTATAATTTTAATTTTAAGTTGAATTTTATAATAAAAATATATTTTTTGATTATATAAAATATCACTTAATTCTATTGATTAATATTTTAGATAAAACTAATGTATTCGTTAGTAAATGTATAATTTTAATTTTAAGTTGAATTTTATAATAAAAATATATTTTTTGATTATATAAAATATCACTTAATTTTATTGATTAATATTTTAGATAAAACTAATTTTGTATTAGATAGTAAATTTATAATTATATTTTTAAAGTTGAATTTTATAATTAAAAAAATATTTTGTGATTATATTAAATATTATTTATTTTATTGATTAATATTTTAGATAAAAATAGTATTTTGTATTAGTCAGTAAATTTATAATTTGATTTTAAAGTTGAATTTTATAATTAAAAAAATATTTTTTGATTATATAAAATATTTGTTTGTCTAATTATTTTAAATTTTTGTTTTTTTGGTTGAATTTGACAACATAAATTCATAGTAAGTTTTGTTGTTTAAATTTCATTTATGAATGTATAAATAGATTCAGTTTAGTGAAAAAACCTTGGAACACTCTAAGTATACATATTCAACCACTCAAATCTGCAAATCCAATAATATCTCACTTAATTTTGGATAAATATCAACTGAAAATATACCCTGAAAAGAATAAAAACTTATAACATTTAAACCAATACATAAAATATCATTTATTTTATTTATCTTTTATTGATTAATATTTTAGATATACCTAATTTTATATAATTATAAAAAAAATTATTAAATAAAAAATAGTTTTAAAAATTAAAAAATTAAAAATATTCCACAACAACCAACTGTCTGACTATTGATTATCTATTCCCAACCTATTCCCTAGCAACTGTGATTGCTGTTGAGCTGAATATAACATATCTACCCAAATTTTAATGGAGTTATCGATTTTTTAAATGAAATCGGATCAAATAGATTTTTGATTTCTTTTTGTAAAATCATTATTTATTTTTTTTAATTATATTTTTTTAATATAACTAACACAACCACATAATTATGACTGATAAACACCAAAAGATATATTTAATTTACAAATCTTAATTTTAAGATAAACCTATAAATAAAATATACTATCCCATTATGGCTGTACTAGTATAACCAAATTACAACATAATTTCACTACATAGATTAATCATATTCGAATTCGATTACACTACATCACAGGTAATCGGAGAGTTTCATTCTCGGAGATTTTAAACTGAAATCCATCATCGCAAGGTAAAAAAGACCCATTACAACCTTAAGTAATACCTTTGCTATTCTTCAACGAAGAAACGCATCCCTGCTATCTGAGAGCTTCTCGGTGGAATATTTTTGAAATTTTATATTGGCATAGAGAATATGATCACAGATTTTATATTGGTATNAAAGACCCATTACAACCTTAAGTAATACCTTTGCTATTCTTCAACGAAGAAACGCATCCCTGCTATCTGAGAGCTTCTCGGTGGAATATTTTTGAAATTTTATATTGGCATAGAGAATATGATCACAGATTTTATATTGGTATATAGATTATGATCACGGCTGCTTTCAGCGATTTAGGAGAACCGTCATGCTTTAGAAGATATAACCTTCAAATACCTTCGGGATGAGAGAGAATACTCCATACATTTTTATTGATAGGAAGATTTGTTTCCAATACAGATGCAAAATAATATAAATCAACGCCCGATCATTAAATCCCTTATCAAATGAAATTCAAACTCTAGAAGAGCTCTACATGAGCTTTAGATTTAACTGCAGCTATTTGTTGATGTTACTAGCTCCAAATATTCTGTGAACGCTTGCAAATTTGTGGGTTACTCGCTCCAAATATTTTGTGAACGCTTAAAAATTTGTGGGAATCATCTAGAGGCAACTAGGGAGCAAAATTGCATTCTTTTAAACACCTGGTCAACAAACTGAAGGTTGCGCATGGCTGGATAACTTCAGTCATCTTTGTACAGTTTGCAAGCGGTTTCCCTAATTCATCCATCTCTAATATCATTGATGGGCAAGTTCTTAATTATTGTTGGTTTGTAATCATTTCACTGCCTTATGACTGCGGATCGGTGGCCATTTTGACCTTTCAAGATGCGAGGGTTCACTGTCAACCCGAAGCAGTGGCCACCTTAACATTTGCAGTCCACCAAATACCATCACCTCCCTCATTTAATTTTTTCCTAAGGTCTAAGGGGCAAGTTTTGTTCCTATAAATACTTCAATCGTATTGTAATAGAAAGAGACATCTTAAAACATTTTTGAATCAAATTGGTTACTTGGTATTTGGAGCTCTGCATTTATATTTTATTGAGTTTGTAAACCCATTTTATCTCATGAGCAGTAATTTATTGTTTTTTATCAATTGGGAATCAGGTTTTACATTTATCCCAAAATTATTTGTTAGAGCGTATATGATTTGAAAAATCATTTTAATTATAAGTTTGTTATTTTTCATTTTGGAGTTCACTTATTAAAAGTGTGTGGAGTTCCTTTGCTTTATCAAAAGCCAAAACCCGAAATTGTTGATCCACAGTTTATTTGCATTTCACAATTCAGCAATTTAAGTTGTGCGTTGTTTTGTATCATGGGTTTGCAAACCCTGAAACACATTCCATTCACATTTTCGCGATTAGGGAGTTGTCATGTGTTGGTGTTTGGCATTTGTAATCGCCGAATCCCAAACCCCAAAACCCAAAGTGCTGGGCCCACAGCTTTTTCGCATTTCGCGATTCGGCAAACAGCGTGGTCTTTTGTATTTTGTGTTCGGCGTTTGTAATCACCGAAACCTGATCAGCCTCCATTTTTTTGCATTTGGTATCAGAGCTAGTAGTCTATCCGTCAATTGCTTAATTCATTGCAAATTATCCCTGTTAGTGCCAAAAAAATTATTCTCATATTTTTTCTGCGTGAAGGTTTATTTAATTTCTGTCAATTTTTATAAATCGTTGTGTCTGGTAGTAGTTCTTCTCAGATTCAAGTTCATGTTCTAAGTGAGAAGTCATATGATTCCTGGTACATTCGGATGAGGACAATTCTGCGTTCTCGGGATTTGTGGACTTATGTTATTGATGGCTATCCCGAGCCAGTTGATGCTGCAGTAGAATTGGCTCTGTTTAATGCTGACAGTGTTTTGCTGAAGGAAAACAGGAAGAAGGATAATAAATCTCTTGGATTAATCCAGCAAAAATTAAATGAATCCATTTTTATGAATATTTCTAGTGTTGCATCTTCAAAGATGACTTGGAATATTCTTGAAACCAGTTATCAAGGTGTGTCCAAGGTGAAGACAGACAAGTTGCAGAACTTGAGAAGGGACTTCAAAAATCTGAAGATGAAGGATAATGAAAGTGTTGATACTTTCATGACTCAAGTGATGAGTGTTGTGAACCAACTCAGGCAGTATGGAGATGATGTTGAGGATAAAATAGTTATTGAGAAAGTGCTGAGAAGTTTGAGCCTGTTGTTATTCCCATAGAGGAATTTAAAGATTTAAGTCTAATGCAAATTGATGAGTTAATTGGTTCTCTTGTTGCTCATGAATCTATGATATCTAGATATGAAGAAGGATCAATGGAGCATGCTTTCAAAACTCAATTGCATGTTACCAGAGGCAGAAGCAAAGGAAGGTTTCATATTCGTGGAAGAGAAGGTCGATTTTCTGGTCCAAGGGACAACGGAGCTGAATCAAAGTCTGAGCAGAAGTTCCAGCAAAATCCTCCTAATTTAAGAGGGAGCAGCAGCAAACCTTGGCAGCAAGATAATCAGAGGTATGACAAAACTAAAGTACAATGTTATTATTGTAATAAGTTTGGGAATTTTGCTAACAAATGTTGGAAGAAATAGGCAGATGTTGGAAAACAGTCTGCACATATTATAAATGAGTCTGAGGATCATCAAAATCCTATGTTTTTTACCTGTAATGTCACTCAGGAATGTGCAAATGATATTTGGTTTTTGGATAGTGGTTGCAGTAACCACATGACTGGTAATAAAGACTTATTTTCTTCCATTGATACTATTATTCAGTCTGAAGTCAAATTGGGAAATGACTGTAAGGTTACAGTCAATGGTAAAGGTATAGTTCCAGTTTACACTAAGAACAATCAGAGAAGAAATATTGATGATGTTTACTTTGTGCCTGGTTTAAAATGAAATCTTATCAGTGTTGGACAGTTGTTGGAGAAAAAATACAAAGTGTTCAACAACAAAGTATGTACTATTTATGATAAATTACCCAGCAAACAGTTGATTGCAAGAGTAGAGATGACCAAGAATAGAATGTTTCCACTTGTTATGCGAAATGATTTGAGTGGTTCTTTGAATGCTTATAAAGCTGGAAGTTTAGATGAATGTTGGTTATGGCATTTGAGATATGGTCATTTACATTTTGGTGGCTTAGATTTGTTACAGAAGAAACAAATGGTGAAGGGGTTACCTTGTATTCAGCAACCTGCAAGCTCTTGTGAGAGTTGCATACTTGGAAAACATCATAGAGAGAAATTTGTTTCAGGTGTTTCCTACATAGCAAAAGCTCCTTTGGAAATTGTCCACACAAATTTATGTGGACCTATGCAAACACCTTCTTTAACTGGTTGTGTTTATTTTATGACTTTCATTGATGATTTCAGTAGGAAGACTTGGTTGTATTTGTTGAAACGGAAGTTTGAGGCCTTTGATTTTTTTAAGAAATTTAAGTCTATGGTTGAGAATGAGAGTGGTCGAACCATTAAGATCCTGAGGTCTGACAGAGGAGGTGAATACAAACTTAATGAATTCATTGAATTTTGTGATTTTCATGGAATTAAAAGGTAGTTTACTGCTCGATATACTCCACACTAGAATGGAGTGGTTGAAAGGAAGAATCGGACCATCATGGACATGGATCGAAGCATGTTGAAAGAAAATCATCTTTCAAATGAATATTGGGGAGATGCAGTTCTATGCTATGTTTTTATCTTGAATAGAAGTCCAACCAAGACCGTGAGGGATCATGTACCTCAGGAAGCCTGGGATGGTAAGCCTTGCAATGTTTCTCATTTCAAAAAAATTGGATGTGTTGCATTTTCACATGTACCTACAGAAATGAGAAGAAAGTTGGATGACAGAGGTGAGAGATGTATCTTTGTTGGATACAGTGAAGAGTCTAGGGAATATAAACTCTACAATCCCATCCCCCGGAAATTTTTAATCAGCAGAGATGTTTAGTTTAAAGAAGATGAAGCATGGGATGGAAGTATTGAAAGATCAATTTCAGAGGCAGTTGTGTTACCCCGTGAAGATGATGATGGAGCTGAGCAGGATGAAGATAATGGACAGATGGTTCCACATACACATACGCCCACAATAAGAAGTCCAACAAGGCTAGCACCAGATTTCAACCCATCTCAATTTAGAACACCAAGAACTCGTGAGCGTGGTGAGCCATCTGGACATGGTGGACATCAATCAGATTCACAGGTAAATAGTGAATCAAATCCCACTTTAGCTTCATTAAAAAATAGATTTAAAGGACAAGAGACTAGAAGCTTAAGAGAATTGTCTGATCAGAATGAAGAAATAGATTAGATTTCAAATTTTGCATTAATGGCATGTGATCCTGTAAGTTTTGATGAAGTTGCTAAAGAGGATGTCTGGATAAAAGCAATGGATGAGGAGATTGATTCCATTGAAAGAAATAACACTTGGGATCTTGTCGATTTACCTAAAGGTAAGAAGAGCATTGGTGTTAAGTGGGTTTATAAGACTAAGTTGAATGCAGATGACGAAATTGAAAAGTACAAGGTAAGACTTGTAGCTCAGGGGTTTAGTTAGCAACTCGGTATTGATTACAATGAAATATTTTCTCCTGTAGCTAGAATTGACACTGTGAGAATGGTCTTAGTTATTGCAGCTCATAAAAGATGGATCATACATCAAATGTACATTAAGTTTGCATTCTTGAATGGATATTTGGAAGAAGAGGTTTATATAAGACAACCTCCAGGTTATGAGATTGATAAGCATAGAGATAAAGTTTATAAGTTGAGGAAATCCTTGTATGGATTAAAGAAGGCATCTAGAGTTTGGTATAGCAGAATTGATGAGTACTTGATTAGTTTTGGATTCAGCAGGAGTCCAAGTGAACCAATTATGTATGCAAAGATAGACCAGAAAGGTAAAATTTTGATTGTTTGTTTGTATGTTGATGACCTGATTTTTACTGAAGATCTATCTGTAGATGATTTTAAAAATGCCATGAAAACAAAGTTTGAGATGACTGATTTAGGACTGATGAAATATTTTCTTGGGATTGAAGTGGATCAATCTGATGATGGCATCTTCATTTGTCAAACTAATTATGCAAATGAAGTGTTGAAAAGGTTTAGAATGTTGAATTGCAAGCCAGTTGCAACGCCAATGGAAGTATGATGAAGTTTCATATGTTGATCCAACTCTGTATAAGAGGCTGGTTGGAAGCCTTATGTACTTAACAACAACCAGACCTGACATTATTTTTGTTGTGAGTTTGATTTCCAGATTCATGGAGACTCCGAAGAGTACTCATTGGCAAGCAGGAAAGAGGATCCTGAGATATGTTATTGGAACAACTAATTTTGGTATCCGATACACATCAAGCTTAAACTTTGATCTGATCAGATATACTGATAGTGATTTTACAGGTTCCATTGATGACAGGAAAAGCACATATGGGTATGTTTTCAATCTTGGATCTGGAGCAGTGGTATGGACATCAAAGAAACAACGCATTGTGACTCTATCTTCCACTGAGGCAGAGTATGTTGCAACAACTGCAGCTGCATGTCAAGTTGTATGGATGAGAAGGGTCTTGAATGAACTATTACATGACCAGAACAATGCAACTCAAATTGTTTGTGACAATAAATCTGTCATTGCGCTGTCAAAGAATCATGTCTTTCACAAACAAAGTAAGCACATTGATACGAGGTATCATTTCATTCAAGAACTGGTAACTGGTAAGGATATTTCTGTTCAGTTCTGCAGATCTGAAGATCAATTTGCAAACATATTTACGAAGCCTTTGGGAAATGAATTGTTTAATATCCATAGAAAAAATATTGGGGTCTGCAAGCTGTGATGCATTGTTTACTGCAATTTTGTTTTACATAGTTTTAGTTTGTTTTTGTTCTGAAATGATTAAGAGCGAGTATGTTGGTTTGTAATCATTTCACTGCCTTGTGACGGAGGATCGGTGGTCGTTTTGACCTTTCAAGATGTGAGGTTTCACTTTCAGCCCAAGTGGTGTCTGCCTTAGCCTTTGCAGGCCACCAAATACCATCACTGCCCTGATTTAATTTTTTCCTAAGGTTGAAGGGGCAAGTTTTGTTCCTATAAATACTTGAATCATATTGTAATCTATATATAGCATGAGACTGATATAGAAAGAGACATCTTGAAAACATTTTTGAATCAAATTGGTTACTTTGTATTTGGAGCTCTGCGTTTATATTTTACTGATTTTGTAAACTCGTTTTATCTCTTGATAAAAATTCATTTTTGAACAAACGCAGTAATTTCTTGTTTTTTACCGATTGGGAATCCAGTTTTACATTTATCCCAAGATTACTTGTTGGAGCGTATATGATTTGAAAAATCATTTTAATTATAAGTTTGTTATTTCACATTTCGGAGTTCACTTATTAAAAGTTAGTGGAGTTCGTTTGCTTTACCAAATGCCGAAACCCTAAATTGTTGGGCCCACAGTTTATTCGCATTTCACAATTCAGCGATTAAA
The DNA here is from genome assembly GCA_010110895.2 of Picea sitchensis. Classification (NCBI taxonomy): domain Eukaryota; kingdom Viridiplantae; phylum Streptophyta; class Pinopsida; order Pinales; family Pinaceae; genus Picea; species Picea sitchensis. The sequence continues at coordinate 115,741 of SNQJ01S0055363.1, forward strand.
GTTGTGCGTTGTTTTGTATCATGGGTTTGCAAACCCCGAAACCCGAAAAGCACCAGGCCCACATTCCATTCACATTTTCGTGATTCGGGAGTTGTTGTGTGTTGGTGTTTGGCATTTGTAATCACTGATTCGACAAACATCGTGGTCTTTTGTTTTTTGCGTTCGATGTTTGTAATGGTCGAAACCTGATCAACCTCTGTTTTTTTATGGCATTTTATATTAAATAATATTGAAAGTGGCATCAGGTTGTTCATACTCCAAGACTCTAATTTTTTTGGTTAATCATTAATCATCTGTTCATATTTCAACATTCTAATTTTTTTGGTTAATTATTCTAAGATAAACTAGTTAACTCATACATTTGTAAATGCAAGGAAGTTATGGATACTAAATCACATTCATTGATTTGAGAGGACTACTAAGAATATACCAACATCTTCAATTGCTAGCTATTAGATTAGGCTTTTAGATTAAAAAGTCATTAATTGTACCCATTGCCAATATTTTTTATTATATAATAAATTTTGTATTATTATATAAATGTTTAGGGGTATTAATTATATTTTATAATTTATTTTATAGAATTATATATCTTAATCTATTATATGATTAATGATCTAATACTAATGTATTATATAATTATTATAATAATAAAATAGTCTATTTCTGAGGTCACCACTAAATCACCAAATTGGTATATAAGACCCACTTATTTGTTGAACAAGGGGTGTCCTCTTTGTATATCCTACCTCCTTCTAGATTTGAACCTTTAACCTTCAACAACCAAAACACATATTCTTAACCATTAAACCCACATAATGATGATAATAATAATTCATTGATGTATTATACATCTATGATTAATTTATTAATTAATTTATATTGATTTAATTTATTATATAATAATTATAATATAAATAATCTATTATTAATTTATTATATATTCCTAATTAATCTACATTGAAAAATTTATAATTAATTAATTTTAAAAAAATTGTTTATTATTATTATTATTGATATATTAGAGAAAACATAAGAGATATATTAGAGAATACATGTTTATGTTTTCTTTAATATAAACCCAGACTCCACCCTAAAAACATGTTTTCTCTAATATATCCCTTCACCCTAAATATGTTTTCTCTAATATATCCTCTCACTCTCATTCACACTCTCTCTAATATTACTCCCATGTTTTTTCTAACCCTTACCTTTATATTATGTTTTCTCTAATATTACCCTCCACCTCACCTTCATATTATGTTTCCTCTATTATCAAAATAATATTAAAGAAAACATAAAACAAAATCATATTATTATGAACTAAAAATAATATTATATCTTATTTATTAATATATATAATTTCATATATTATTTAGTTTTTAAAACTTAGCTGCTATCAGAATATTATTTTTTTTTTCAAAACGCGGGTATTTTTAATATTTAGAAGCGTGGATCATAACATATCATAACGGGAAGGAAAACGTGGCCACGGTAACATGACACTGTAACCTGATAGCTTAAGGAAAACGGAATTGGTTCTTCATCGAACCCTAGCTAGTAAAAAAGCTAGGTTACTTAACTCGAGGAGCAGTAAATAACTTAAATAATTTGAACGGGGTATTCTCTGCATATATTTCAGTCTCTAGTAAATAACCTTTACCAGAACCTGATCGACTGTAAAAAAAATTCCAGCAAACTCACACACAATTAAAAAAACTTAAAGATCACGGAGATCACCGCTCCAGTAAAAACCTAAAAATGGCCGCATTGCAGTAACAAAATTGCTTTACAGTACCAGCAATTCCTCCACATACATAAACATAATTAGGTTCCATAGAATCGTCCCCATTCCTAACGCATAAAATATTATGTAAATCCCCATGCCAAGAAGAGCCAACCACCCATATTCAGATGGGAATCCTCGCAAAAACCATTGACGAGAGTATGCATGACTTGAATTAAAATCAAAATAAATTGTTCCATATTTCCCATAGAACAAAATTTCCCAGAGATCAAGTTTATCACATGATCACATATAAAAAAAACCTCACCCCTATCATTTATAAAAACCTAAAATCATAACCTTGGAAGACGCCAGATCAGTTACTCCTAAAAAGTATTAACCCTTTTTGATAAAATTGTAAATACATATAACAAACAAATAACAATCTTTGAACTCGAAACTATAAAAAGGGTGTTAGAATAAAGCTTACTTTAGGAGACTAGATTGGGCTGGTTAAAGATTCGTAGGAGGCTGTTGAGATATCTTCTCAACCACTCCCTCCAAATATGGAATCGGTTGAATCTGAATCCAACTATATATTTACCTATGTATGTGTGTAAGAGTGCAGTAATACAATCTATTGTTTGTGTGTTATTCCTATGCAATGGTTGCTCTTTCAATTTCTATTTTGGTATCAGAACCTAGCTGGGCGTAATCCCTCACGGGAGTGCCCAAGAAGATGTGAGAGCCATAAATCATAATCCTATGTAAATAGATAGGATTAGTGTGTGTGAATGTAGAAGATTATTTTTAGAGATTGTTGTAAGTTTCTGTGCAAGTTGATTTGCTACTGTTGAAGGAAGAAGGCAAGAATTTACTGTTGTTGTTGTTAAGCGGCGATCTGGACAAAGACTAAGACGTTGGTGCAGTTGGATAACGTGGAGCATTCTCTTGACAGTAATTTGCATTCTGTGGCATCCGTTGAATTGATTTGGCATCATGCATCACACCGAGATCCCTTTTCTACACCTCAAAATGACTTGGTAGATCGTTGGTGCGTGGATCGATTGGTAGGTCATCGTGGACGACTGAGGAGATCAGAGTTTGCTTGATCTGTGCATTGAAGCTCGAGATCGATTGGCAGATTATGATGCATTTTGAATGAAGCCCACGACGAGTCAACTGACGGATGCAACCAAGAAAGGACGAACCTGGCATCATTATTACTTTAGTTTCTCTCAAGGGAGGACGAAATGAGCTTAAGCAGATCTGATTCAGCTGAGAAATATTTAACAACGAGCAAGCTCAAGGTTGGTGGGCTGAAAATTGTGATAAAATCATGGAGCTTTACAATGTCCATATGCATATCAAGGACAACACTGTTGTTTTTTCGACTCTCCAAGATCTGAGGACGAGAGAGATTCCAAGATGCGGGAAACGCCACAGATGCGAAACAAGACTCTTCTTCCAGGAGGTTCACACGCATCAGCAAGGAGTTATTTTTGCGATACGGATCGGTCGGACGACTTGCAAAGTAAAGACAATTCTTGTTACGATACCGAAGTTTAGCAAAATGGTTTCTGGTTATTTTAGTAACGGCAAATTGATCAAGGGCACTTTGTTGCATGGTGATTGAAGTGTGTTGACCGCCATCGAAGATAGAAGTGAATTGTCCATATCATGTTTCTGCCGCGACTGGGCAATCAGCCTACCTTGCATCGATTTATCATTTGTTTGTTGTGCTTTCTACTTTCTTATTACTACCTA
>SNQJ01S0055363.1:119243-132025 GCA_010110895.2 Picea sitchensis
ACAAGTGCAAGAAAGATGGTCAGAGACGTTTTGACTTTAAATGTGTCGATGGAAAGCTCGAAGAAGAGGAAGAAGAAAGAGCGGAAGCCATGTGATTGCAGAGTGAGTTTCAGTGCTGAGGAAGACCAAACAGACAGACAAAAGTTCAAGTGTTGTAATTTTTGTAATTGTGATTAAGTATTGTAATTTGTAAAGTAAGCATTAAGGGAGGGTGTTAGAATAAAGCTTACTTTAGGAGACTAGATTGGGCTGGTTAAATATTCGTAGGAGGTTGTTGAGATATCTTCTCAACCACTCCCTCCAAATATGGAATCAGTTGAATCTGAATCCAACTATATATTTACCTATGTATGTGTGTAAGAATGCAGTAATACAATCTATTGTTTGTGTGTTATTCTTGTGCAATGGTTGCTCTTTCAATTTCTATTTAAGGGTAAGAATAAAATCATCCAAATAAAAAGGGTAAGAATCAAATCATCCAAATATTTGAGTGGAAGGGCTCTCAAACATGGCGAGGTTTGTCTGCATAGACATGGCGAGGTTTGTCTGCATAGAAACATTTAATGGTCGGTCGCTTAGAGGTTTGTCTACATAGATAAATGTTTAATATGGTCAGGTTCCCAAACGTTGAAGGGCCAGGAAAGGTTTTCATTGCACCTGGACTTACCATTGCATTTTAGGACGCTTGGCATCCTCCAAGCTTCACCTCTGTACATTAAATAGGTTAAGCTCACTATCCCCAAGTTAACCTTGCCAGTTAATTGAAACTTCCACTGTTTTAGCATGCTTCACACCCATAAAAACCAAAATGAAACGCTTCATGTAATATGAGAGCTACATCATAATGATGTGTGAAGAATGATTCTAATCACCCAAATGTGTTAATCAAGTTGACAGACTGTCAGTAATTTCTTAATACAATTAAGTAAAAATGAAAAATAAACATGTTAATCAATACATTTATATGTAAAAAAGTTATGAAAATTAATTCTTATTCATTAATTTACACTTATTTAAGTAAACATCTTTATCCTTAAACTCCTTTAAATTTTGTTATTTTTTAATTAACAAATTCCAATTTCTAAAATCAAATTTGGATCTTCCTCAAACTTTTATTTTTATATATTGGTTTTGCATATGATCCTTTGGATTCATTTTCTAAATATATATACAACACAATGTTCATGAGAAATATTAATGAGTCCACCAGTCACTTATGTGACTCAAATTATTTTGGAATTGCATTTGTTTATCTAATCAAGCTAGTGAGATTTGATTTAATAAAATAGTATTTTACAAATGTTATATCATAACAAAAATATAATAATAATAATAATATATTTTTAAAATGACCATCAAATCAAATCAAAATAAGTTAAATACTAAATATATAAATATATATGGAACACAAATCATAAACTATGTACCTTTTTGTCTGACGCTAATTCTAAACAAATAGATACTTGAAAATGAAAAATTTGCAAGAACACATAATTTCTCCACCTTAGTCTTTTCCCCAAGTTCTTAACCATACAAGATTTTGATTCTGATTCTCGAAACAACTATAAGAATAAGAAACACGATCCTATTCATTCAAGAAAACTTGTTGCAAAATTTATCACTTGTATCCATTCTTAAGAAAATATGACTTTGTCCAAATCCAAAATTAGATGAGTATCTCTCTTTTTTCATCTGCTCATAAATTGCAGTATTTGTTAGCGCTTTCTAAGGGTCACGAAGTTGATGGGAAGGATCTCCACGAATTGAATGTACCAATATTGTCACTTTAATCATTGTTGCATAACAATGTTAATAAATATTGTTTTGTTAGAGATAATGCTTACATTAGAATTGCATACTAAATTTGAGGATTGATTTGAGATTTTATAGGAGATTGTTGAGATATTCTCTCAATCTACATCTCCATGTTTGGAGTTAGTTGGATCTTACTCCAACTATATATACATATATATCTTGAATTGTAAATGTGTAATACAATTATATTATTTTGTGTGTAATCATGTGCAATGGTAGATCTCTCAATTTATTTGTTGGTATCATAGTGAGGACAGCCTTGACTCTCGCACGAGAGGGGTTGAAATATGAAATAAATTGAGAGTTAATTCTTTGTACATAGGTAGAGTAAGAGAGTGAAGTGTTTGTTTTTTTTATTGTTTTCTGTGTGTATTATTTCGCTACCTAGATTCACTTGGATAAATCAATGCATTCGTTACCTGTTGGTGGATTGGAAGGGAGACACTCTGTTGGCAGATTGCAGAAAACGACTCCAACGTGAAGAAAGAAATTGTTGCTTAAAAGTGAAATTTCTGCCCAAAATCATTCTCTTTACAGAATCTCGCGTAAAAGAGTGGTGCACCGTCACTGCAATAGAAAGTAGATCCGTTGAAATTGTAGAGAGCCTCATATGCCTTCTCATTTCTATTCTCAAGGAAACTTTTTAGCAACACTGAGGGAAAATTAAATTTGTTGGGTAAAAAATAAGAAATAAATCAATTTTCTGATTATTGGCAAATTGCTTAGGAATTACATTGTTGTTGAGGTTAGGAAAATTGATGAGCTGGAGCTGCTCACTGTGTATGTTTGAGTGCTACGCATCATTTTTTGAAGAGTGTTGTGTGCAAATTATCTATTAAAGAAAAAAAATGGATATGTAGTTCAAATTGAAGAGAAGCAGAGTTGTGTAAATCTGCCACAGTGGTTTTTGTTGCATTTGCCTCCATTTGAAGAAGTGTCATTTCTTAGTAGCCTACGATGAATGTGGTGGCAATATTGGCAGGAGCATCAGTAGCCAGCGACACTAACGAGATTTGCAGGACATGCATCAAAGCCATGGTGGACAGGGCACATCTTATCAAAATATAAAATAGTTGTGGGTTTACTATTTCATATTGTAGTGTGTATTACTTGTGTATATCAATATATGATTATGAAGACGGTAAATTATTGAGTCAACATAATTCAAATTGGTGGTTCTTCACTGCGTGAGAACATATTGCTAATTTAATTATGTCTAAGTTTGTTCTATACTAATGTGACTCGTCATGTTCCTGGAGCATTAGTTACAGGTTGATTTTATGGTCAAGTTGTGAAACTGACTGCTGAAGATATTCAGTACATAGATCATTCTCCTAGATATTATGGATAACCGAAAGAGAAATATTCACAGATGGAAGTGTATCCATAGGATAGTTCAGTATCAAGATTTTCCTTGGGGAGGTCGAGAAGTGTCAGTTGTACAAGTTCATTAATGATGGTCTGAAAAATTTACATTTTAAATGTGTTGAATGGTAAGCTCTAAGATGAGGATGAGAAAGAGCAGAGTCTAAAAGCATCAGAGTGAGTGTAGAGGATGATGAAGACTATGCCAAACAAAGTTAAAATATTGTAACTCTTTATGTGTTGTAATTTTGATTTCATTATTATAATATTTTTGAATGTAAGCATTAAAGGGGGTGTTAGAGATAATGCTCACATTAGAGTTGCATACTAAGTTTGAGAATTGGTTTGAGATTTTAGAGGAGACTGTTGAGATATTCTCTCAACATACATCTCCATATTTGGAGTTAGTTGGATCTCACTCCAACTATATATATATATGTGTGTGTGTGTATCTTAAATTGTAAGTGTATAATACAATTCTATTATTTTGTGTGTAATAGTGTGCAATGGTAACTCTCTCAATTTATTTGTTGTTTACCACTCTGATAATAATATTTATTGTAAAAATAAATCTTGGAATCCATCCTATGTGGATTCTTATTAACGCTTAATTCTATCTTACAGTATTTGTTAGCGCTTGAGAAGGGTCACGAATTTGATGGGAAGGATCTCCACCAATTGAATGTACCAATATTGACACTTTTAGTCATTGTTGCAGAACAATGTTAATAAATATTGTTTACCACTCTGACAATAATGTTTATTCTAAAAATAACTCTTGGAATCCATCCTATGTGGATTCTTATTAACCCTTAATTTTATCTTATACATTTTGCAGGGGATGCTTAATATAATGTGGCAATCAGGTGGAAAGGTAGTAATTTCTTAATATAATTAAGTAAAAGTTATGAACATTAAGTCTCATTCATTGATTTGAGATACCAATTTGTGATGTTCCCGGCCATAGACCAACATGTCGAGCCATTCCACCACGAGAAACTTTCATGCTCTGATACCATTCTGTGACATCCCTAGCCTTAATATACTAGGCTATGCCACACAGAGATACTTGCGAAAACATCATACACATCCATATAAACATAGAAGTGACAATTATCATCTACCTATATATAAACATATGCAAAAAACATATTCTAATAATACACAGATTAATGCGGAAATAATAGTAAGCCTACACATACAACATATACAATATATCCAGGCATTACTCATCAATTATATCACATGTACAATTACACAACATGTAAATGAACATAGAAGTGGGACTTATCTTTTAATAGAAGACTATCAACTGCGTGCAGACCTTCCATGAACCTCCCAGCCATAGACCACGCTACTCATCACTCTCAGCAATGGGTAACCCCCGAGCTGGGACTAAACTCCATCGGGCAAGGGATTCCTAGGCTAGACAAGGTTGACAGGGAAGTCTCACAGTTCAACAGGAAGTAATTCCTCCAAGGAGCCACTTCAGGAATGTACAACTTCACTGTCACACAGTCCATCGGCTGCTACACCTCCCTTTTCATGGCTTCAGCAACAGGCTGGATCAAGAATTCTCAGGTCTCTGTAGATGCTACTGAACTTCCTCCAAGAGAGCTCACATCCTCAACACACTCTCTCACTTGGAGAGAGTTTCTCACAGGCCTGGCAACCTTCTTCTTCTATCTAGCTCCTAAGTCTAGAGGGTAACCACAACACCAAAATCGGGTATGGGCTCTCGTAATGACATTAAGCCACATCAATCCAAAGAAGACATGAGTAGAAATGAAAAATGGTTAAGGTGTGATCTGGCTCAGGCACTATGCAATCATGTTGTGCTTCACAAGAAAAACAATTAGCTTCATAACACGGTGTGTCAGTTTTCCCCCGAGGTTGAAAAGGTCCCCCAAAAAATGAGGAAACAAAGGTTGGTTGCATGAAGACTCTCTCTGTATGCTTGCGTGCAAATGTCAGGAGTCTTCCCACAATGGCGAGTGAATCCCAACAAACTGACTTTCCCACCTAAAACTGCATGCGCCCAGGTTGACACATGTCTTCTTGAAGCCGCATGAGCTCCACTTAACATTTGTTCCCTTCCCATAGGAACCTAGGACAACATAGGTTATGTCCAAACCTTAGACTATAGGAAATAATAATATAATATTATTCCCTTAGAGGTAAGCCCTCTAGCTTAGCCCATTTTCCTAGACTCTTAACCCCTTCCCCTTCCCTACCTAGTGAAGCTTTGTCCCCCATAAATCTTTCTTCGTGGTCTGTCTACACACAACGATGTAATTATATTAATGATGTGAGTATTTACATATACAAAATCAGGCTAATACATAAGCCTTCTAGCTTATTATAACTCGGCTCACCAACCTATCAAACATGTTTACAATTCATAATTACAACCAGAATTCTACCTGAGGATAACAACAAAAGGTTCATTATAATAAGGAACACCTATGGAAGTAAACAAGTTTATTTATAAACCTTGAACTCATTAAAAAAATGCACTTTAAATTTTGTTATTTTTCAACTAACAAATTCCAATTTATAAAATCAAATTTAGATCTTCCTCAAACTTTTATTTTTATATATTAGTTTTTCATATGATACTTTGGATTCATTTTCTAAATATATATACAACACAATGTCCATGAGAAATATTAATACCTTCACGGGTCAATTGATGTGACTCAAATCACTTGGGATCGCATTTGTCTATCCAATCAAGCTAATAAGATTTATTTAACAAAATAATAATTTATAAATATTATATCATAACAAAAATATGATAATAATAATAAGATCACCATCAAGTCAAACCAAGCTAAACCAAACACTAAATATATAAACATATATGGAACACTTCATTTTTAATTTTAAAATTAAATTTTATAATTACAAAATATTTATTGATTGTATAAAATATTATTTATTTTATTGATTAATATTTTAAATTAAATTAATTTTGTATTAGGTAGTAAATTTATAAGTCTGATTTAAAGTTGAATTTTATAATTAAAAAAACTGTTTTTTTTATTATATAAAATATCTATATTGTGTAACTGTTTTAAGTTTGTCTTTTTATGTTTGAATTAATAACATAAAATTTTAAGAAATCAAAAGATTTTGTTGTTTAAATTACATTTTTGTATTTTTGAATGTAAAAATGGATTATTAAAAAATCATGAAACACTCTGATTATCCAACCATATTTAGCCTAAAAATATGCTCAGAAAAAAATAAAAATTTAGCACATTTAAACTACTACATAAAATATCATTTATCTTATTTTCTTTTATTCATTAATATTTTAGATATACCTAATTTTATATAATTATAAAAATAATTGTTAAATAAAAAATAATTTTAAAAATTAAAAAATAAAAATATTCCACAACAGTAATCTTTTCTCTAGAGTTACTTTTCAAGCAGGTTTTTGGGCAGTTTTTTTAAATTTCCTACCAATTCAAAATTCTGATTGATTTTCTGAGCATTTGGGTTGGTTTAAAATGGAGCAAAAGTCCTGGGAAAAGTTTTTTAAATGCATGGAACTTTGATACAAGCTAAACTCAAACTACCCTTGAAAATTTAGTCAGATTCAAAACCATTTTTTAACCTGAAAAACCAAACTGAAAAAAAAGATTGCTCTCAAATTAACCTACTCCATAATTTAATGTATATAAATAACTTGATATTTCTGAAGTAGAGCACAGACCGGTCTTCACTTATAAGCACCGCATTATTTTTTGGATTTTTTTCCTGGAATCCAACGATGTAAATGTAAATTAAGTCTCTCCCAATTTCTTCATCATTGAAAGTTTAAGACTGATTACCAAACCACTAGGTATTAAAGCTTTCTGTACAAGTATACAAACGATTTTTTCGCTGTAAAACACTACTCCGAAAGTTTTATATTTGTTCATAAAAAATATATAAAAAGTATAATCCAAACGTTCTATACTTTTCCGTGAAGAAAAACGCTCTGAGCTCTCTGGGACGGTCTGAACTGGGGTTACTTCATCTACTACAAAGCGTACGAAATGTCAGTGAACGTTGTAGAACGGTCTGAACTGGAGTTACTTTGTCTGCTACAAATTGGACGTGAAGAGGAAAATGAGTAAGTTAAAAATTAATTAAAACGAAGTCTTTTCTTCTAAGTTCCAGATCTTTCCATACGTATTGAAAGTTTCTAGATGTACTCAAAATCATTGTACATCCTAAAATTTAGATGATATTTTTCATATATTGTTTTGTAAACGTGTGTTTTCTCTTATTCAAAGTCTCTAAATTTACTAAATTAGCATAGTCGTAAAGTGGTTGGTGAACGTCAAAAGTTATCTGGATGGACAGCATTCTGGTGAATTGAAACACATGGACAGCTGAATCGCATATAAGGAAATCTAAAAGTTAATCTTAAATGTGGTAATTCGAAAGGTTAATGAGTTAAACGTGGCAATCATATGGTGGTACGGTAATTTTTTAATATGATTAGGTAAATGTTAAAAAGTAAACAGGTTAACTGATGCATTCAAAAATACAAGGAAGTTATGAAGAGTAAATCACATTCATTGATTTGGGAGAACAACTAAGAATATTCCAGCATTTTCAATTGTTAACCATCAGATTAGAATTTTAAATTAAAAGGTGATTAATTGTGCCCATCTCCAATAGGTATATGCCTTTCCATGTAATTATTTTTTTAAATCTTAAATATATTGTTTTAGAATGCAATTTCCTTTGTAAATCCTAAATATATTGTTTTGGAATGCAGTTTCCGCAGTTATAATGATAGTGAAAATGATTGGTAATGCAATGTACATAATGTTGATGTTAAATTGTGACAACAATTAATTAAAAGAATATAAAACTAAATTTATTTATATATAAATGTTGGTTTATTTAACACCAATGTATTCAAAATCTTTGTTATCTTAAATTTTTAAATGATTTTTTTTACATTGTTTGTGTTTTCTCAGATTGAAAGTTTTCAAATCTATTCAAAAAAAAATTGTAAATCCTACATTTTGGTTTTTATATATTGTTGTGTAGTGGAGTGTGCTCTGGTGGGGTCTAAAGGCCCTCTACAATCTATAGTTTGGGAGAGATATTCATGTATACATTAAAATAATAGTAAAAATCTATAAATTAATAAATTAATAATAAAATAATTAAAAACATTAAAATATATATAAATTAAAAAACACTTAAATATTTAACCTTTTTTTTTTAATTTGCATTTTAAAAAAGGTTTTTACTTTGAAAAATTAAAACTTTTTTAGTGCTTGATAGATTTCAGGTTAAGATGAATCTATGCTAGTTATAGTGAATATGATTGGTAACCCAACACAAATAATGTCAAAGTATCTATTAATTTTTTTTTTTAATTTTTTAATTTTAAAATATTTGTTTTAAATGATGTGATTCACATTTATGAATAATAATTAATAATTATTATTTTCATTACAAATTGATAATTAAATTATGATATAATTAAATTACAAATTCATAATTAAATTATGATATTATGTGTAAAGAATAAATTGAAAGTTTCATTTTTATTAAAAATATTAATTGAATTATGATATTATTTTTAAAGAATAAAGTGAAAGTTTCATTTTTATTAATAATTTGATGTATTATATTTTATTTTTTAATATTTATTTAATTAAACTATTAAAAAATTATCTATTTTATTTATTTATTAAAAAAAATCAAAAAATACATTTATATATTTTAATTTTTTTAATTATTAATCACTAAAATGTTTTCATTATCATATTAATAATCTTTCCACCCCTAACTCCGTAATTTATTTTTAATTTTATTTTTATTTCTTTCTTAATTTTTTAACTTCATAAAATAATATTTTTCTATTTTTTCCTTAAGCTTTTAAGGATAGTTGAATGTTAATAAGATAAAAAAAATATATTTATTAATAAAAGTTTTTGTATTTTATAATTAAAATGATTTAAGATTATAAACTTGTAAAAATACAAAATGAGATTTATTAGTAATATAAAAATTAAAGTATTGTGGTCTATCATCTTAATCTTTTAATTTAGTATTAAATATTTTTATCATAAATAAATGGTAGATATTTTTTTTTAATTAAGTACTTTTATCATAAACAAGTATGAGAAATTTCATTTTAAATGATTTCATTATTTTTTTTCTATTTTTTCTATTTATCATTATTTACTTTTTCAATTTAAATTATGTAATTTTTCTATATTATATAAAAAGATTTATAATTAAAATGATTTAAGATTATAAACTTGTAAAAATACAAAATGAGAGATTTATTAGTAATATAAAAATTAAAAATCATTTATTTCTATTTTTTCTATTTATCATTATTTACTTTTTCAATTTAAATTATGTAATTTTTCTATATTATATAAAAAGGTTTATAATTAAAATGATTTAAGATTATAAACTTGTAAAAATACAAAATGAGATTTATTAGTAATATAAAAATTAAAGTATTGTGGTCTATCATCTTAATCTTTTAATTTAGTATTAAATATTTTTATCATAAATAAATGGTAGATATTTTTTTTTAATTAAGTACTTTTATCATAAACAAGTATGAGAAATTTCATTTTAAATGATTTCATTATTTTTTTTCTATTTTTTCTATTTATCATTATTTACTTTTTCAATTTAAATTATGTAATTTTTCTATATTATATAAAAAGATTTATAATTAAAATGATTTAAGATTATAAACTTGTAAAAATACAAAATGAGAGATTTATTAGTAATATAAAAATTAAAAATCATTTATTTCTATTTTTTCTATTTATCATTATTTACTTTTTCAATTTAAATTATGTAATTTTTCTATATTATATAAAAAGGTTTATAATTAAAATGATTTAAGATTATAAACTTGTAAAAATACAAAATGAGATTTATTAGTAATATAAAAATTAAAGTATTGTGGTCTATCATCTTAATCTTTTAATTTAGTATTAAATATTTTTATCATAAATAAATGGTAGATATTTTTTTTTTAATTAAGTACTTTTATCATAAACAATTATGATAAATTTCATTTTAAATGATTTCATTTTTTCTATTTTTTCTATTTATCATTATTTACTTTTTCAATTTAAATTATGTAATTTTTCTATATTATATAAAATGGTTTAATCCTATATTATAACTAGCATGTATGGCAATCATGTAGATGTGGCTCAATATTAATTTTTCAAACATATTACTTTATAATTATTATAAAATGGATTTGTCAAATTTATCACTTTAGACTATGTATAACTATTTCATAAAAATATTTCTAGGAGGTTAGAATAAAAAGATTTGGTGCTAATTTCACTTATTTACTTTAGTTCTTCTTATTGTTTATCTATTAATTTGTTCCTTACATATGGTATTAACATGATGTTTTTTTGGGTAATCAATGTTAGTTTTCTCTTTCCATAATAAAGGTTAGTTTATAAAATGTTTTACTTTTATGTCTCTTTACAAATATTCTTTTAATTTTAAAATCACATGCGTATATATATGATGATTAACCTCCACCAAGACCAACCAATTGGTCTATATGACCTTAAGAAGGTAAGAGATTACTTGGATTTCTCTAAAATTGTATTTATAGGCTAAAAAAACATGGATATTTTTTATGACTTAGGAGGTTAGGAAGGTTTATATTGTGGCAAATATTTTTAAATCGGGATTTAATATGTGTATATGCAGGTTAGTCTAAGAGGAAGTTCTTTTCATCTTCTATAGCTTAGTGTCAAGGTGTTTTGGGAGTTGTCTAATGCCCAATTTCACTATGTAGCTCATGAGAGTTTGTTCTTATTTTAACAATGTTGATTTTATTCTTTGCACTTCACAAAACTGAGAGGTAATTTTGATCCTCTAAATTAGGGTTGGCCACCTATTTGTAGTAATCTTAATTTCTTTTTATCCACTAATTCTTTATCACACCACATATTCTCCTTAAATTTAGAAGTGATATTGTGAATGATGGATTCTTCTTGTATTCCCCAAATATTTAACCCATATTCGACATCTTTATGCCATCCCAACTTGAGGCACTAGAGGTTTTTTTCTAGAGTTCAAAGCAATTTTGGGGAGCCTCTTGTCATACATGTTGTTTATCTTGTTCTTGTATGTTAGGTATTTAATCATAGAAATTCTCTAAATGGGAGAAATGTGTTCTTCTATGAGGAGGATAGGATAGGGTGTATTTCCCTTAATTTTGAGTTTATAAGTTGTAAAATTATTTTGAATATGTTATATCTTTCTCTGGGATTCTCTAGATATACTACAACTTGAAACATCACATCCATATAAGATAAATGGGGCGATGAAGTGTGAAAGATGAGTTTTTTTTAAATCACAAAGCCAAAGGTATGCTAATTTATAATTATTTTCGAGCCCATAATAAGATTTTCACCCTCCATTTCTCCATTTTTCAATGCTATAGTTCCAATTGATCTTGTGGTGGATATAGATTCCAAGATATTTGTATGAAGGCACTTTCTCCAAGCTATTATTGTCATAAAAAGGTATCATAGGTGATTCTTTTGGATTTAGTTATCATAACCTTTGGTTTGTCAGTGTTCACAATCATTCCCATGCTAGAGTAGAAGTTCTTGAGGATTATTAGTTTCTTACATAGGTCATAGGGACTCTTTGCCATAAGAATAATAACATCAGCATAAAGAAGGAGGATTATGACTATACTCGCGAGAGTCAGGCCAACACAACTTGCATCTTCCAAAAAATATTCTAACTTATCAATATAGATGTAGAAAAAGGTAGGGGATAAGGGACAAGCTTGCTTAACTCTTATATTACAGTTAATTTCTTCAAACCATCCCTTAATGTTCCTAAACTTGGAATTAACTTTATTATATAGCCTTATTGCAACAACTCTTAACTTGAAAGGGACTTTAAGCTCTTATAATCTATTCCAGAGGTTAGTCCTAGGCATAATGTCAAAATCTTTTCTTAAATCAATGAAACAACAAAGGAGATCAATTTTATCATTACGACACTCCTCTACAATGATCCTAAATGTAACAAGGCATTCTACATTGGAATGGTGGCCTCTAAACCTAGTTTGGCCCCTAGCACTTTTTCTATGGTTTTCTAGCCATGTACCAATATTTTTTTCAAAACATTTCTGTATAGCTTAGCTAAAATGGGGTTAATCATAATGATCCTATAATTGGAGGGATTTATTTTATCTCTGCTTTTAAAAATATGAAAAATTAGGCTGTGAGTCCAAGGTTTTGGTAATCCTTGTTGGATAGCTAAATTGAAGAGTTTATGTATGTGAGGGATGAGAATAGGTCCTCCAATTTTTAATATTTCATCTTGGTAACATTCGATGTCCTTATCTTTTATTTTTGAGAGTTTCTTAACCCCAAACTTAATGTCTTCTAATGTCTTCTATAGAAAACACTTCATCCTTTGCAGAGTTGTTTGACATGCTTTCCATGACATTAGGGGATTCATACAAATTTTTAAGGTAGAAATTCCAGTCCTTCAAGGGAATATTATTATTATCTTTAGTTTTACGAGTTAGAATTTTCTTCTAGAATTTCTTAGGATCT
>SNQJ01S0055364.1:1069-25216 GCA_010110895.2 Picea sitchensis
AAACTTTGTGGTCGTATGGACCAGGACTTAGCCCGGAAGGCTAACATGCTAGGAGCACACAGAGAATCGGAGGATCGAGAATTCCGATCGGGAGAGGCTGTCGTATGGTCATATAGGAACCGGTCGTATGGACCAAAGTCTTGACCAAGTGGGGCTGAGGCACCCAAGGGGTGCATCGTAAATTCACTCCGTCGGTGATCGGGGATTCGAGAGGACAGGGACCCTCTAACACCGTAACCCTCGAAACCACGAATCCCGATATTTAACCAGGGATTGGCATTTCGCAAATGCCAGTTTCTGGAGATTTCTCATTTGTGGGAGATTAACCCAAATTTTTTAAAACTATGATAATGGGTGTGTTACACATCACCACTGTCTTTTCGACACCGAAGTGTCCTGCCACCCAACTGTAGTTGGCTTCCCAGATCAGCTTCACTCGCTGTCTTTATGGAACACATATATGGCCCAGATGACACAACAACCCATCCTGAAGATAGACATTATCAACAAATATGTTTGCACCCAACATTTGGTAGGTGGTGGAGAAGTCTAGGTCTGTCTCATAGAGTTAGGGCCATCCAGAGGTCTCTTGGCCACAAGAGTCTAGCACCGTGGTGAGTGTCGTGACTGGTGGTCTACTGAGGCAATCAATGATGTGATTGGTGCTTCCTATTTTATACTTTATGTTGAGGTGGAATTGCTGCAAGTATGTCGACCACTTTTGATGGCGGTCATTCTACAATTTTCCTTGTGTTTGCGTAAACTGCAGTGTCTTATGATCATTGTGGATGACTGTCTCCTTCCCAAGAATGTAATCTCTCCACTAGTGGCAGGCTTCAACAATGGAGTACATTTCTTTGTCGTAAGTAGGGTACTTACGCACAACATCAAATAGTGTCTCACTATGATAGGCCACGGGGTGGTCATGCTAAGTGAGAACGAAACCCACATCATAGTCTGAAGCATCTGTCTCGATCTAACGTAGCCGCAGCCGCAGGCACGCCCGCTCATAGGATCTTCTTCTTCTCGGCCCAAAGAACTCTTCAATAGCTCTTCTATTTCCCTGTCGGGAAATCTTCACCCATAGATCTCTCCACGCGATCCCCCTCTCTTTACTTATCGAGAAATCAGAACTTGCGACTTCGCGAGTCTAATGGTCGAGCACTACACTCTCGAATCGCCGAGACCCAATGTGTCGAAACTCCGACGCACATGTGCAGGCTGACCTTTCCACTTCCCGTCACTTCTATCGGGATATCGGGGTTCGCGGGATCGCGAATCCTGATGTCAATGGTTTCGGGACTTGACTTTCCCCGAACTCCGATACGGTGTGCCACCTGTTCTCCACTCGATGGTTCCACTGTGGCCCTCACACTATCCTTTGGTTGTCGGGATATCTTGTATTGCGATTTAAAACTACAAGAGTTTCTTACCTTCGTGACTCCCGATACTTCGATTCTCGACTTCCTTGAATCTTTTGACACGCATCCTTAATGATGGACGGTTCTGGGCTCGTCGGGATATCGTGGATCGCGATATCCCAATTCCTATTGAAATGTTTTGGAGTCTCAACTCACGAAAACCTGATTCACGATATGCGCGTGAATCCAATGACCCTTGTGACTCTGATCAAACGGCTTCGCCCCTCCTGAGCTTTAAACCTTTGGAGATTCTCGCTGTAACTTCCTTTCACTTCCGTAAGATCTAACGACCCTCGAAACTTCGTGAAATCTCCTCAGAGGATTTCGACCGTCTGTTCTTCCTGATGGAAGTTTCGAGAAATGACTAAGTGTCTCCCCACGAGACTCGTTCACCTGCTCGCAAAACTTGCGACGCCCTTGCAACTTCAAGTCACAACTTGTCTGTGTTGTTCTTCAGCAACTCAAAAGTCTATCCTTCCTGAGCTTTTCCCACAGCTTTAAGTCTTCCTAAAGAAAATCCTGTTGCACGCACTCCTTGCGACAAATATTCAACAACGTCTAAGTGTTGAAGTTCCTCGACTCTGCGCACACCTATAGCAGTAGTCTTTCAACTCTTTACTCAGGTTCACAACCCTGAAGCTTCTCTTAGCCCGTGCACTCCTTGCACGACCCCCATGCCCAACTACACTTCTGGGACGAATGAGAACAAAAGTTATCTCTATATGAACCCTCTGTCAACGCACTCCTTGCGGACAATTCGACTGCACTCCTTGTAGGAATTCTCTGGCTCAAATAGAGAAACAATTGAAACTCATTCCTTCACCCTCTCAGGCTTCAATTCATACATGAAATCACATACACATCATATAAAAGAAAACGTATAATAGGAAGAAAACATTTATGAGCATACCAACATCAAATACACAGAGAACAACACAAACCATGAATTTGAATCAGAACTCTTATATATTAATTCAAATGTCTGTACATGGGTGTTCTTTACACAGCCCTCTGCTTTTCTCTCCTTCCTGAATTGATAAATATCACAATGCACAATGAGGGTGTCTATATCCGTTCTCCGTCTTGCTTCCTAAACTGTCTAATCTATGAATTAAAATCCTATCTACCTGCATTAACTATATTAAATGTCGGTTATCTACTAAAGGACGAGATCTATCTGCTCAAGGTCCATTACAATATACAAAGGCACCTCTGATTAAATGATTTCATTTAAGATCGCGCACAATTTCAAAGCATTCTTTTCAAAATTTGTGCCGGCTTGTCCAGCTGTCCTCCGCTTCCGCGCTGGCTCGTTTGATGTGTTGGCGATGCTCCTACATCATACTCCCTCGCTTGAAAAATTTCATGGTCTCCTGTCCATGAGCTCCTGCACGGTCTGTCCATGCCTCTGTATCTCCGCTTCATTCTCCCAGCTGGCATCTTCAACTGGATGATTCTTCCACTTGACCAGATACTCAAAATATTCTTTCCTCCTGGTCCTCTTACCCACTCTCTTGTCTAGTATGCATTCCATCTGCGGTTTCTCTGCAACTGGCATTTGTTTCATCCACTGGATCACTGGTTCCTCTATTCCAGTCTCTACTTCTCTGGCCCTGTATGGGTATAAATCTATGACATTGAATATTAGAGATATTCCGATCCCATCCAGTAACTCGATCTCATAAGCATTTTCCCCGAATTTTCTCAAGACCTTGCATGGTCCGATTTTCTTCATATTTAACTTATTGTATGTTCCTCTCGAGAACCTTTCCTTCCTCAAATGTGCCAGAACTAGATCACCAACTTCAAACTAAAGTTGTCTCCAATGCTGATCTGCTCTGCGCTTATATTCCTGGCTTGATTTCAGTAGTCGCTCCTTCACCTGGCTGTGAAGTTCTTTCATCGCCTCTGCGAACTCTTCTACACTAGCGCTGCTAATAGTAGTCTGTTCTGAATCCATTAATTCAGAAACTCCCCTCAGCTGTGTCCCATAGACAACTTGAAATAGACTTTTTCCTGTACTCCGATTTATTGAGTCGTTGTATGCAAACTCTGTCTGTGGTAATATACTGTCCCATTGGCTATGGTTCTCTGTCACCAAGCTTCTCAGCAAGTCTCCCAGACTTCTGTTGACCACTTCTGTTTTTCCATCCGTCTGGGGATGATAAGCAGAACTAAACGCCAAGTTAGTTCCCAACTTCTTCCATAAGGTCCTCCAAAAATTCCCTATGAATTTTGTGTCTTTGTCCGAAACTATGCTTTTCGGCAACCCATGAAGTCGAATGACCTCTTTGAAGAACAGATTTGTGATGTGAGTCAGATCGCTGGTTTTCTGGCATGGGATGAAGTGTGCCATCTTAGAAAACCTATCCACTACCAGAAAGACTGAATCAAATCCTCTTTGTGTCTTTGGCAACCCCAATATAAAATCCATGCTAATCGCTTCCCACCGCGTTTCTGGTATGGGAAATGGCTGATAAAAACCTGCATTCTACTTCCTTCCCTTCGAATGCTGGCAAACTTTGCATTTGTCAACGAATCTCTTGACATCTGCTCGCATTCCAGGCCAAAAATATGACTCATTCAGCTTCACGAATGTTTTATCATGGCCAAAATGTCTTGCTAATCCACCACTGTGCTTCTCCTTTAATAAGTTCTCCCTCATGGAGCATTTCAGAATGCACAGTTGATTGCTTCTGAACAACAATCCCTCTTGGATCATGTAGTCTATCCAAGGGCTTCTATCTCTGAGAACTGGATTCTCAGCTGCTTCATATGCTTCTGCAAAATCTGCATCACCTGTGTACATGTCCCTGAGATCATCAAAACCCAATGTTTTGACGCGGAACTCCTGCAACAACAAACACTTCCTGCTCAAAGCATCAACAACTTTGTTAGCAGTACCCGAAATATGCTTAGTCACAAATGTGAAATTCTGCATATACTCTACCCATTTTTCATGTCTCTGATTCAACTTCTCCTGTTGAGTCACAAACTGTAATGCGTGGTTATCACTGTACAAAACAAACTCCCTTGGGATCAAGTAATGCCTCCACTTCTTCAGTTCTTGGATGATAGCATAAAATTCCTTGTCATATGTGGAGTACTTCAGCTTTGCCTCATTCAACTTCTCACTGAAATATGCAATCGGTATGTCTTCCTGACTCAAGACCGCTCCTATGGAAAACCCGCTTGCATCACATTTCACCTGAAATGTCTTCAGGAAATCCGGCAACACCAGAACTGGTTGTTCCATGATCTTTCGCTTCAACAGATTGAATCTCTTCTCATCCTCTGCTGTCCAGTGAAAATTCTTATGCCGCTTCTTCACTGTATCCATCATCGCTGCGCTAATCCCACTGAAATTCCTGATGAACTTCTGGTAGAAACTAGCCAGTCCATGAAAACTTCTCACCTCGAATACATTTCTCGGTGATGGCCAATTCTTGATCACTTCCACCTTATCTGGATCCATCTTCAATTCATTTTCCGAAATAACAAATCCCAAATAAATGAGCTCTGTCTTCATAAATGAAGATTTCCTCATGTTAATCAACAACTTCTCCTGCTGTAGCTTCTGCATCACTGTAGCCAAATGCTTCAAGTGTTCTGCCACTGATTTACTGTAAATCAGTATGTCATCCAAATACACAATGACAAATTTTCCGATGAAATCCCTCAGGACTTCATTCATTAACCTCATAAAGGTACTTGGCGCATTTGTTAAGACAAACGACATAACAAGCCATTCATACAGTCCTTTGTTGGTTTTGAAGGTCGTTTTCCACTCATCACCTTCTCTCATGCGAATCTGGTGATATCCTCTTTTCAAATCAATCTTTGAAAAGTACCTTTCTCCACTCAAGCAATTCATCAGATCATCCATTCTTGGCAATGGAAACATGTACCTGATGGTTATCTTATTTATCACCCTCGATTCGGTACACATCCTCCAACCTCCGTCTTTTTTCGGACTAAGCATTGTTGGAACAACACAGAGACTCAAGCTTTCTCTGACCAATCCCTTGTCCAACAACTCCTGGACCTGCTTCTTAACCTCTTCATTTTCTTGTGGCATCAATATGTACGCGGCTTTGTTCGGCAAACTGGCTCCTGGTATGAGATCAATATGATGGCTCACACTCCTCATCGGTGGCAACGAACGAGGTAATTCGTCCACTATAATGTCAGCGAAATCTTCCAGTAGTTCCTGAACCTCATATGGAAAATCATCCACTCTTGTGCTAGTCAGAACAATCCTCGGTTTTCTGACTACAAAGAATTGTGGATCTTCTCTCTTCTTAACCTCTGTAAGAAGTTCCTTCCCACTCATGAGAAGTATTGTGTTACTTACTTCCGGCTTCACCTCCTTATCCTTTATCGGAAGAAACATATGGGTTCTCCCATTCTTCTCCAGGGTATATGTGTTCATTCGCCCATCATGAATCACATTTCTGTCATATTGCCATGGTTTACCCAACAATAAATGACATACATCCATAGGAATGAAATCACATAAGATCTTATCATTATATCCTCCTATCTTGAATTCAACCAAGCATTGTTTAGTAACAGTTACCTGGTGTCTCTTCTGTAGCCACAAAACTCTGTATGGGCTTGGATGATCAGTCGTCTCCAGCTCCAGCTTCTCTACCGTCTCTGTAGAAACGAGATTATCCGTGCTACCACTGTCAACAATGACCTTGCACACCCTGTCCTTGGTCTTGAAAGTAGTCCTAAAGAGTCTGGTCCTTTGGACTGAACTTTCCACCTCCTTCTTGGGTGTCAAAAGGACTTTTCACATCATAAGCGATCTTTCGCCTTCTGCATCTTCGGCCTCAACATCTCGCCTCTGCGCCTCGGTGATGTGAGCTTCCCCAATGTACTTCTTTTTCTCTGGACACTCATAAGACTTGTGCCCATTCTTTCCACATGTGAAAAATGTGATTACTCCACCTCTTCCTCTTCCTCTACCTCTGGTACGAGGATAAGTGTTGTTGTCAGCATATCCTCCGCTCTGCTCTGTATGCTGCCCTCTCTGTTCAACATATGGCCCTCTCTGTGAGGTTCCACCTCTCTCTGTACGAGTCTGAGGTTTCTTCCATTCCTCCTTGGGCTTCTGGTATTTGTCCTGGGCAACCGATTTGCCTCTGGGCTGGCTCCTGCCTCGACCCCGCCGACCTTGCTTACGACTCAAATTCTCTTCAGCTTTCAGAGCCATCTGATAGGCATCCTCCACCGTCCTAATGGTAACCATGCTCATCTTTTCCTGGATATCGTATCTCAGGCCATTCATATACCTGGAAACTTTCTCATCATCACTCTCCTGATGACCTGCCCTGATGTTCAGTCAATAGAATTCCTCAATGTATTCTTTCACTTTCATCAGCTTCTGTCTCAGGTTCTGCATCCTCCTGAACAGAGTAATTTGATAATCTCTCGGGATGAATTTCGCCTTCATCTTCGCGATCATCCTGTCCCAGCTCTTGATCTTCTGCTTGCCCTTGCAGCGTCTGTCAGCTTGTAGCTCATCCCACCACAATGTTGCATGTCCCTTCAAGCACGTGACAGCATGTCTGACCTTATTTTCCTCTTCGACGTCTTCATAGTCGAAGTAAGTATCTAGAGCTCTAATCCAATCTAGCAGCTCCTCTGCATCCAAGTTTCCCTCGTAAACTGGAATGTCCATCTTTGCTCTTGCACCCATCCTGGCAATAGATTTGATCAAACGCTCGATTGATGCATCTTTGGCTGCAACTTCCTCCTCTCGTTCAGCCTCTACCTCGGCATCAGAATCACTTAGATCCCCTGCACTAGCTGTGCGTCTTTGCGCTGTCTCCATGTCTTCGAGTCTTGCTCGGAGATCACGCATCTGTCTTTCCATTTCTGGATTTGCTACTTGCCTGCCTCTTCTTCACGCCTCCCTATCCTCTGGATCAGGTGATTGCCTTTATCTTCTCAGAGGCATGGTGAAATTTCTTTCCCTTCTCTGCTACAGAAAGAAAAGAGTCTTTCTGTGCTCTGATACCAAACTGACGCAGCCGCACCCGTAGGCACGCCCGCTCATAGAATTTTCTTCTTCTCGGCCCGAAGAACTCTTCAATAGCTCTTCTATTTCCCGGCCGGGAAATATTCACCCACATATCTCTCCATGTGATCCCCCTCTCTTTACTTATCGGGAAATCAGAACTCACGACTTCGGGAGTCTAATGGTCGAGCGCTGCACTCTCGAATCCCCGAGACCCGATGTGCCGAAACTCGAACGCAAATGTGCGGGTTGACCTTTCCACTTCCCGTCACTTCTATCGGGATATCGGGGTTCGTGGGATCGCGAATCCTGATGTCAATGGTTTCGGGACTTGACTTTCCCCGAACTCCAATACGGTGTGCCACCTGTTCTCCACCCGTCGGTTCCAATGTCGCCATCACATTATCCTTTGGGTGTCGGGATATCGTGTATCGCGATTTCAAACTACAAGAGTTTCCTGCCTTCGCGACTCCTGATACTCCGATTCTCGACTTCCTTGAATCTTTTGACACGCGTCCTTAATGATGGATGGTTCTGGGCTCGTCGGGATATCGCAGATCGCTATATCGCAATTCCTATTGAAATGTTTTGGAGTCTCAACTCACGAAACCCTGATTCACGATATGGGCGTGAATCCAATGACCCTTGTGACTCTGATCAAACGGATTCGCCCCTCCTAAGATTTAAACCTTTGGAGATTCTCGCCGTAACTTCCTTGCACTTCCGCAAGATCTAACGACGCTCGGAACTTCACGAAATCTCCTCGGAGGATTTCGACCGTCCGTTCTTCCTGATGGAAGTTTCGAGAAATGACTAAGTGTCTCCCCATGAGACTTGTTCACCTGCTCGCAAAACCTGCGACGCCCTTGCAACTTCAAGTCGCAACTTGTCTGCGTTGTTCTTCAGCAACTCAGAGGTCTATCCTTCCTGAGCTTTTCCCATAGCTTTAAGTCTTCCGAAAGAAAACCCTGTTGCACGCACTCCTTGCGGCAAATCTTCAACAACGTCTAAGTGTTGAAGTTCCTCGACTCTGCGCACACCTACAACAGTAGTATTTCAACTCTTTACTCAGGTTCGCAACCCTGAAGCTTCACTTAGCCTGCACACTCCTTGCACGGTGCCCATGCCCAACTGCACTTCTGGGACGAATGAGAACAAAAGTTATCTCTATCTGAACCCTCTGTCAATGCACTCCTTGCAGGAATTCTCTGGCTCAAATAGAGAAACAACTGAAACTCATTCCTTCACCCTCTCAGGCTTCAATTCATACATGAAATCACATACACAGCATATAAAAGAAAATGTATAATAGGAAGCAAACATTTATGAGCATACCAACATCAAATACACAGAGAACAACACAAACCATGAATTTGAATCAGAACTCTTATATATTAATTCAAATGTCTGTACATGGGTGTTCTTTACACAACCCTCTGCTTTGATCTCCTTCCTGAATTGATAAATATCACAATGCACAATGAGGGTGTCTATATCCGTTCTCCCTCTTGCTTCCTAAAATGTCTAATCTATGAATTAAAATCATATCTACCTGCATTAACTATATTAAATGCCGGTTATCTACTAAAGGACGAGAGCTATCCGCTCAAGGTCCAATACAACATACAAAGGCGCCTCTTTTTAAATGATTTCATTTAAGATCACGCACAATTTCAAAGCATTCTTTTCAAAATTTGTGCTGGCTTGTCTAGCTATCCTCTGCTTCTGCACTGGCTCGCTTGATGTGTTGGCGATGCTCCTGCATCACGATCTCAAAGGGATGTTGCAGGTCTAGTAGTGAAAGTATTGGGGATGAGCACAAGCGTTGCTTCAAATCATCGACTGCTTGTTGTTGGGACCGACCCCATGCAAATATTTCTTTACCACCACCCCTGGTGATTTGGCTGAGGGCCCAGGAAATATGGGAGAATCCCAACACAAACCTGTGGTAGAAATTGGCAAGGCCCAAGAAGCTCCGAAGCTCAGTGAGTGTGGTTGTGGCTGGCTAGTCACGAATGACTTGGATCTTGGTTGGATCCACATGTACACCATGTTGATCAATGATGTAGCCCAGGTAATGGACCCTGTCCATGTCGAAGGATCATTTTTCCAAGTTAGCGTATAGCTTGTGCTTCCGCAGAGTGTGCAAAACCTACTGAATATGTTGCAAGTGTTTGGCCCAAGTCTTGTTGTAAATGAGAATGTCATCCAGATACACCACTACAAAATTATTGGTGAATGGCCGCAGGATATCGTCCATCATCCTCATGAAAGTGGTTAGAGCATTTGTCAAACCAAAGGGCATGACCAACCATTCAAAAAGGCCTTCCTTTGAATTGAAGGCGGTCTTCCATACATCTATCTGTTCTATCAAGACCTGGTGGTAGCCAGAATTCAGATCAATCTTACTGAAGTATTTAGCCCCCGTGAGTTGATCAAGGAGGTCGTCGATTCGGGGAATCGGGTATCGTTTTTTGACTGTGATTTTATTCAGAGCCTGGTAATCAATGTAGAGTCGCCAGGTTCCATATTTATTCTGTACTAGCATGATTGGGATCCCACAAGGAGATGAGCTGGGATGGATGTGCCCCTTGTGGAGTAGTTCTTGGATTTTTTTGTTGATCTCCTCATTCTCTAACAAATAGCAACGATATACTAGCCCATTGGGCAGCAGTGCACCGGGGGTCATATCAATGGGGTGCTTGACCTGGCAGTGCAGAGGTACCCCGAAAGGTATGGAGAAGATATTTGAGTATTCTTCCACGACCTTATCTACTTGCTTCTGCTGCATGGAGAGGTCGGCCACAGAGACCCTGGATGTGGCTGTGATCTTTGGCTTATTCTGAGAGTGAATCACGAAGAAGACAAACTTGCTCATCTAAGAGATGACCTTCCTGCATTGCTTAGTAGAGATCAAGGAAATAACACTAGGTGGGACTTCCTTAGGTATCCTGTACAATTTCCTGTTCAAAGTAATAATAACACTACGAGGCCTAGACTTATATACAGCATGACGTTTCCATAAATAAGGTTGGCCCAAAAGAACATCACAAACTTCGAGAGGAGAAACATCACACAATACCTCGTCTTTGAAGGGCTTGATGTCATATGACTGTCGATACTGTTGGTTGACGCGGAGATCGCTTCCTTGGCGAAGCCATCCGATGGTGTAGGGTTGTGGGTGAGGCATTGTGGGTAGGGCCAACTGCTTGATGACCTTTGCAGAGATGAGTTTCTTTTGGCTATCGCTATCAATGATGAAGTGCAGTGGGGTGCCTTTTACCCACATTTGCGAATGGAAGAGGTGCTCTCCTTCTTTTGGCTCGTCTGGTTCACCAGGCTAGAGCTTGGTGGTAGAAATGATGGCACTAGGTTCCACGTCAATGATTCATCTTCCCCTTTCTGGTTCTGGCTCAGAGTCAAAATCTGCATCTAATTCAAAGGCTTTCACTTCGTCCACCAGCGACTCCTTTGAGCAACAATCATCAGTTTTATGCCAAGGGATCTTATGGAAGTCGCACCACTTCCCGGTATCTTCTTTGTATTTCCATTGTCCTTCTTTTCTTGTGGTTTGGACTGGTTGTCCTGATACTGTCCATCTTTGCTCTGTCCTTTGTTCTATGGTTTGGGTTTGCCCTTTCCTAGCTTTTGTTGTGAGGGATTCCCAGGCCCAAATTGTCGAGTCTTTTGTTTGAGCTTCTGCTCGATTTTGACGGCATATCGGTAGGCCGCGCCCAAGGATGCGATGTCTAGAAATTCCATTTCGGTCTGGATGTATCTATGTAGAGCACCGCGATACTTGAGCACCAAATGTTTCTCCGAATCTTTGATACCCAGCTTGGTGCGTAAGGTATGGAAGATATTTGTGAAATCTGGCACTGCTTGGTCTCTTTCTTGCCGCGGTGTGGTCCATTTGGTATATAAGTCGTCATAAATTTCAAAAGGGTAGTATTTTTTATTAATAGCATACCTAAAGGAATCCCAGGTGGCTGTGACTGTAAATAATGAGTGTTCCTCTGTTTCCTTTTTCTCATAGAACGTTTCCCACCAATCTTTGACATGGGGGACGGCTTTGAGGAGCGCAAAAGTAATCTTTTCTCTATTCGAGAAGTTATGGACAAAAAAATACCCTTCTAGTAGATTCAACCACTTGTCTACAACATTTGCGTCTATCTGACCTTCAAATATAGGAATATCGAAGTTTATTTGTACCTTGAAGGGGGTGGCGCCTCCACTCAAAGAAGATGTGTCGCATGTTGGTAGCCGCCGAAGGATTTGCACGAAATTATCCATCATCTCATTCCTCTGTTGCGTGAGGGATTCCTCAATAAATAGTTTGAAAGGATCTCCTGTCCTGTCATATTTCTTTTCTCCTGCTATGAGAGGTTGCTTGGGCGTGCGAGAGATTTTTTCCTCAAGAGAAACAAGCTCAAGACCTAACTCTTTGTACTCTGACCTCGTTGGGGACATGCATTAAGACGACAAAGAGCGAACCACTCTGATACCAATGATACGGATTTTATGAGCATAAAAAAATAAATACATATTATTAACATATTCTTAACACAAAATAGTAGAGATACAGTAAAACTGGTTTTCTATTCAATAATGAAATAAGCTGAAACTGTAAAATGCAGCGGAAACAAGCTTGTTGGAATGGTGGCGGCTTATCTCTGAGAAGAGATGTGACGGTTGTGCTCATTCGCAAGAAGATGATTATAATGAGGCTCTAAAGGCCTTTTACAATAAACAATAATTCTAAAAACCCTAGACATCCAAAAACCTATCCCTAGGAGATGAAGCGCCAAAAGTCATGTGGGCCCCGTTTGGGTAAGTTAGTACATTAACTTCTCGAGGTCATAACTTTTGCATGTGATCTCTATTTTAGGCGTATGATAGCCCGTTGGAAAGGTATCGTCGAGGAGATTAATTTTGGGGCCTCAATGATGCTGTAGGATATCATTGAGAATATCTATCCCAAAAAACTTCAATTAGGCCCTCAAAATGGCCCCTGGAGTGAAAACTGTTAAAAATAGTAAATTGCCAAAATTGCCATAAAACTATTTTGAGCCAGTTGGAAAAGGTGGGTGGCCACCGATATCAATATGGATAAATCCTCCCCCCTTATGAAGAAATGGTCTCCATTGCATTGAATGACCCTATTAGATGAGGAAATTTCTGTTGAATTTGGCCCCGGGTGAGCCACTTGCATTGGTGCAGGAGCTTCCCTGCTTTGACAACTCGATAAAGTTGGATCCTTTGATGGTGATTTCCCTTGAACTATTTTTCCACAATATTATCACTGGATTCATGTTGTATGCAGTCGAGTTTGAGCTATGTTGGTGTCAGCTATTAAGCTACCTCTGAGGTGTCAAATAATGGTGGGAAATAAGGTCGAAGGAGATCCACGTTGAAAACTGGGTGCAGGCCAAGGAAAGGAGGAATGTTGAGCTCAAAAGAATTATCACCCACAACCTTGGTGATGGTGTACGACCCATAACTGAGTGGGTGAAGCTTACAATGAGGTCCTATAAGGCATTCTTTTTGCAAGTAAAACTAAACTTTATCACCCACCTAAAACTTATGTGTCACCCGGTGTTGATCATGGCACTGCTTGTACTTGTCATTTTACTTATGTAGGATATCCTAAACCTGTTCGTGGATGTGTTGGATCTACTCAATGAATTGGGTGGATTTTTCAGCTTCAGTTGGAGTAGGAGATGAGTAGGTTGAGGTGACCATAAGGGGTAGTGCAACATCTATGGGACCCAATGGTTGGTATCCCATCCCCACCTGAAAGGGGTTGTAGTCAGTTGAGATATGAAATGCTCATTTTTAGTTATGCTATACGTATGGAAGACTCTCATCCCATGTGTGAGGGTTCTTGGAATTATACATGCGCAGGATATGTACGATCATTCGATTTACGACCTTGGTTTTCCATCTATCTGGGGGTTGAAGGCCGTGGATTTGGTGAGCTTGGTGTCCATCAGTGACTAGAGGCTCGACCAAATTGTGCTGTGAAATTGACTATCCTGATTTGATACAATGGTTTGTGGCATTCCAAAATGTATCCAGACTCGTTCAAAGAAAATCTTGGCAGTGGCCTATGTTGTGATGTTCTTCTTGCAAGCAGCCATAATCTCCATCTTAGAAAAGTGATCAACAACCACAAAAACACATTTATTTCCCTGCTTGGTGGACATGAGGCCCAACATGTAGTCCATTGAGATGGATTCCCATGTCCTCTCATGAGTAGGCAGAGGGGTGTACAGGCCCTGTTTCTTAGTGGTCGGTTTGGAAATAGAAAAGGTAGTGCAGGACTTGATATACTTGATGACCCCATGTCGATGTTTCAACCAGTAGAAATGTTTATCCACCATTGCCACTGTATTTTCAATGTCGAAGTGTCATTCCACCCAATTTTAGTGGGCTTCCCAGATTATCTTTTCTCACTCGCTTCATGGAACACATATATGGCTCAGACGATGCAACAGCCCATCCAAAATATGGAAATTAGCGACAACTTATTTTGTACCCAACATTTGGTAGGTGGTGGTGAAGTCCAAGTATTTCTCATAGAGTTGGGGCCATCCAGAGGTCTCATGGCCATAAGAGTGGTGAGTGCTACAATTGGAGGTCTACTGGGGCAATGTGCGACGTGGTTGGTGATTCCTATTTTATACTTGATGTTGAGGTGGAATTGTTGCAAGTATGTGGATCACTTCTGATGGCAGTCATTCTGCAACCTTCCTTGTGTCTACATGAACTGTAGTGGCTTATTATTAGTGTGGATGATTGTCTCCTTCCCAAGAATGTATTGTCTCCACTGACAGCATGCTTGCACAATGGAGTGCATTTCTTTTTCATAAGTAGGGTACTTACATACATCATTTGATAGTGTCTCACTATGATAGGACACAGGGTGGTCATGTTGAGTGATAACCAAACCCACAACATAGTCTAAAGCATCTGTCTCGATCTCAAAGGGTTGTTGTAGGTCCAGTAGTGAAATTATTGGGGCTGAGAACAAGCGTTGCTTCAAATCATCGAACGCTTGTTGTTGGGACTGACCCCACAAAAATTTATCCTTACCAAAACCCCTGGTTACTTGGCTGAGGGTCCATGCAATATGGGAGAATCCCAACATGAACCTACAGTAGAAATTGACAAGGCCCAAGAAGCTCTAAAGCTCAGTGAGTGTGGTTGGGGCTGGCTAGTCACTGATGACTTGTATCTTTTCTGGATCCACATGTACACCATGTTGATAAATTATGTAGCCCAGGTAATGGACCTTGTCCATGATGAAGGAGCATTTTTCCAAGTTGGCGTATAGCTTGTGTTGTCCCGGGGTGTGCAAAACCTGTTGAATATGCTGCAAGTGTTCTACCCAAGTATTTTTGTAAATGAGAATGTCATCCAGATACACCACTACAAAAGTATTATTGAATGGTAACAGAATATCATCCATCAACCTCATGAAAGTGGTTGGAGCATTTTTTAAACCAAAGGGCATAACCAACCATTCAAAAAGACCTTCCTTTGACTTGAAGGAAGTCTTCCATACATATGTATGTTCTATCGGGACCTGGTGGTAGCCATATTTCAAATCAATCTGACTGAAGTATTTGGCCCCCATGAGCTGATCAAGGAGGTTGTTGATTCGGGGAATTAGGTACCAGTTTATGACTGTGATTTTATTCAGGGCTTGATAATCAATGCATAGTTGCTAGGTTCCATATTTCTTATGTACCAACATGATTGGGATCCCACAAGGTGATGAGATGGGACAGATGTGGCCATTGTGGAGCAGTTCTTGGATTTGTTGCTTGATATCTTCAGTTTCTAATAGAGAGCAGTGGTAGACTGGCCCATTAGGTAGAGGTGTGTCGGGGGTCAGATTGATGGGGTGCTTGACCTGATAGTGTAGAGGTACCCCGGTAGGTGAGGAGAAGATATATGAGTATTCTTCCATGACCTTATCCACTTAATTTTGTTGTGTGGAGAGGTTGGCCGAAGATACCTTAGATGTGGCTGCGATATTTCTCTCATTATGAGAGAGAATCATGAATAAGAAAAACTTCTTCATCTAAGAGATGACCTTCCTGCATTACTCGAAAAAGATCAAGGAAATAGCACTAGATGGGACTACCTCAGGTATCATGTACAATTTATTATTCAAAGTAATAATAACACTACGAGGCCTAGACTCATATACAACCTGGTTTTTCCATAAATATGGTTGTCCCAAAAGAACATTACAAACTTTGAGAGGGGAAACATCACACAATACCTTGTCTTTGAAGGGCTTGATGTCATATGAAATGTGACATTATTGGCTGATGCAGATGTTGCTTCCTTGGCGGAGCCATCTGATGGTGTAGGGCTACGGGTGCGGTGTTGTCTGTAGGGCGAGTCACTTGAAAACCTCTACTGAGATGAGGTTCTTCTGGCTACCACTATCAACAATGAAGTGCAGCGGGGTACCCTTCACCCACATCTATGAATGAAAAAGGTGCTTGCCTTCCTCTGGCTCGTCTGGTTCACCGGGATGGAGCTTGGTGGTAGAAACGGTAGCACTCGGTTCTGTGTCAATGATCCATCTCCCCCTTTCTAGTTCTGACTCAGAGTCAAAACCTACATCTGATTCATATTCTTTCACCTCAGCCACCTGTTATCTCCCAAAATGAATCAGTCACTATGGTTTCATTTTGGGATTGATAGCATGGTCATTGGTAGTTTTCTCCAATTTGTTTTAAGTTCTTCTAGTGGCAAAACTTAGGTTTTTAATTCATATCCTAGAAATAACTCGATCCATAAAGGTATTTTCTTTAAAATTTCATGAAAAGTCTTTCAACAGCTAATGTGTGTTTCAAGTTTGAGGACTAGCTGGTGAAAGCGGTGATTTTCAACAGTTAAGGAGTACTTTCCCGCAGACCTTTAGCTAGTGAAAGTGAAGAACACATGTGTTCCCTCCACGTTTTCAAAAATCAAAGGATGACATGCTCAACACACATCATGTAATCATTATAAGGCACTGGTGAAAGCGGATAATGATGAAGATTCTGTTTGCACGTCTAAATCGGATACCAAAGAGGATCGTGTTCGGGAATGCATGCTTCACGAGATAATGGCGTTGGAGATGGAAAATTCAAATCCATCATCACAGGTAAAGGAGTGGTACTACTCGGCTCGTGACATCAAATCGACACTTCATATCCCCAACACGCATCATCCACAGGCATATGTTATGGTTTCATTTTTGAAAGACAACGCCGAGAGTTTTCACCAACGCCAAACCTTGGCTCAAACAACAAATTACAGTGATTTGGTTTGCAAAATTGTCTGGGAATCGAGTTGCATATGGAAAGGAAACGAAGTGGTTCATTGTTAAGGAAATAATTAGACAGTCTGTCCTTTTTACAAGCGCATCCATAGGTACAAAAACACTTCTCAGACACAGGTTGCATGGGATATGTTGAGAAGTTACAGAACGACTGTCACCAAACAACAACTGAAGTGTTTTCTAAATCATACGATGGAAATAAAGCCTGTGTCGGGTCTTTAGAAATCATAGTTGATGAAGCTGCCATTGCTACAGCAACCAACTTACCTAGATTAGGCCAGAGTTGGTTCAAAACGACAGCAACCAAAAATCTCAATTTCAGAGCATATCTTAAGGAAGAATTCAGAAATGTTGCATGGAAGAAAAGCATGCAATTTTCTCATTTGGAGGATGAATGGTAGGACTTGTTCAAGGGAATCCAACTCTATATAGCCTCAGAAGGCAGGTATGACAAGCTGATGCTATACCATTTCAAGCTCTTAGACCATTTTACAGGGAAAACTCTCCTAAATTTACCTTTCTTCTTGCATAAAAGCCTAACTAAAGTCTGTAAAAAGATTAGGGATGAACCTTTAAGTATGAAAAACACTCTTTGTCATTTCGGCCTAATCAAATTGATAATCTTGGAGGAACTAAGACAAATAGGAAGGACTTGGCAACATTTTCGTTTTTGGGAAGGCTTTGAAACCCAAACTCAGCCCATGAATGAGCAGAAGAGAGCTGGAAAAAGGCAATTAACTCCTCAAAGCAGCTCGAGGAAGAGGATAACTCTTCCAGGACCACCGAAAGATAGGATTTCTGGCATAAAGTCTCACAGGTCAAAGAAAAAGTTAGATTTTGAAACCACTTCAGAGCAGCCTACAGAAAAGAAAAGAAATATTTTAAATTTACCATACACAGACTCAGAAACAGAGCCAGAGCAAGAAGATGAAAGTCTAGCCCTTAAAAGCCATGAACATTCCATGGAATTTCCACAGGATTGTGAGACTTTTACTCCCACTGATGAAGTTGAAACATCAAAGAGCAAAAGTTCAAAGAAATCATAGAAAATTAAACAACTAAAAGAAGTGATTGCTCAACAGGAGGTTTTGGAAAGAGTAATCAAGGAGAGATACAAAACTCTGTCTGATAATTTCGCAGAGACAAATGCATCATTTGAGAAGTTGTCTCGTGAAAGTGTCAAGGAAAAAAAGAGAAAGAAGAAAATCACCAAAGATTATAATAGTCTATGGTGGTTAGCAAAACGCCTTAAGAGGAAGATCAGAAAATTGAAGCAGAAACAGAAGTCACACCCAAATCTACAAGTGCTAGCCCAAGTTGTTGTGAATATGCAAGGAGATAAAGCAGAGACACGCTAAGTTTTTGATAAAATAACAGTTTTGGAGGTGAAAGTTTATTTTTGGTCGTAACAGATCTTTCACCAGCGCAAAGGGTAAATTCACAACCAGTTAGTTGGTGAAAGGCAGAGCCTTCACCAGCTAACCAGTGAATCATAAGGCGAGTTAGTTGGTGAAAGCACAAAAATAATTTTTGAAAGCTAAAGATGGAGCAGGGTGATTTTTAAAGTATTTAAAGAAGTTCCAGAGCATCAAAGGATTAACCACTTAGTCAGAAAATACTCAGCATCATAGATTCGTGGAGATTTTGAAAACCAAATGCTCAATTGGTCTCCTAAAGTTTCGACTATGAGTAATTGAAGAAGCCCTGCTACAGAAGACAGGTGCCATTACCGTTTTCATGACACAACAGATTCCAGAAGATGATGAAGTACAGATGTCAAATTTTGATGTAGAAGACAGTTCGAATGCTATCCACTAGCCTTTGTTATCGATTGTCTTAGTTAATTTGATTTTCTATTTTTAGATACAGATCCAAGTTTTCAAGATCTTAAAAACTGATTGTAAAAGGCTATAAGTGCCTATCTTTTCTAAGAGACAGGGGTTCAAACTGGGAATACATTTTTGTGCTATTGTATAGACTCTTATTGCATAATAAAATTATAGTCTCCTTTCGTTTTCAATATCAGAAATATTCATGCTTCCTTTTCTGTACTTTATTTCAGTTTATCTTAGCTTATAAAGACTGTCATCTCTTTATTGAGCTCATAGACTTGAAGTGAAAGATGTTCTTTCTATATTGTATTAATCCCTACACCTAGTTGTATTTGGCAATCAAGATTAGTGTTCTTCATCCTCTCCTTTGAAATTACTTGATCTGATCATTGTTTTCTGAAAGCACTGTTTCATTTGAATGTATGATGAGTTGTCTGTTACATTAATTATTGAAGTAATCCCATTGTTCCAAGCATACCTACACATTATTTATAAGATACCAAGAATCCTTAGTCTACAACCCTAAGGAGTTTCTTGGAGTGATAACAAATTGGCGCCGTTGTCGGGGAGACATAATTTAAGTTCTGCTTTCCTGGGATATGACACAGAGTTGATATTTGATGATAGAGAAAGATTAGACATTTTAGTTGGTTGTAATTATCTATCTGGAGACTCCACAAGTTCATCCTGGCTCCTAAGAGGATCAGTACTAGGGAGAATCCTCAAGAATCACCTATCACACCAGTGTCCAATCCAGAACTAATTCTCAGGAAAGGAAAGACAATTCAAGGTCAAGCCTCAAAATCAGATATAGAAGGTAATGCTCTTTTTAGTTTTGGAAAATCTACTACTGAAAAATTTGAATTATTTTCAAAGAGTACTGATGAAAAAACAGCTGTGAACACTGTAGAAGAACAAATTTCTTTGTATCAACAAGAAAATAGCAATGATGATAAATTGATAGATTCAAATTTGATTGAAAAAGCATCCAAGAATTTAGAGAGAAATTATAGTTCTTATTCTCTTGAGTCTTTTCATTCACAGCAAAAAGAAGATCATTTAAACATTTATACTAGCCTTCTTGTTGTTGAACATCTTCTCTAAGAGTTGTCTGCTAAAGGTGAAGAAAACTTAGCTGCACAACTTGCAAATTTTTACAGATCCTCATATCAGACTGATGCAGGAGCATCCCTCATGACAAGCAACCAACGTGGAAGCAAGAGACGGCTGGAAGACGTCCAGCGCAAGTTTTCGAATTTTCAAAATTTTCCCTTGGAGTTGACGCGCTGAACATAAATGAGACCATTTAATTTAGGTGCTTTGGAAAGAATGTAATCAGACCTCGAGCCATACGCTCTCTTCTGAGATAGACAGAGGCATTTATAGTAGTAGTTGCAGGTAGATAGAATTAAATTCTTAGATTAGACAGTTTTTTAGTGCAGGAGGGAAGACCAGATATAGACACCCTCATTTGTATGATTGTAACATTAGCAACAGAAGTTAGAAGAATCTAGAGCATAGGTGAATAGCAGAGAACTGTAGAAGAACACTCATGTATAGATCTGGAATTAATAGAAGAAGTTGATTCAGATTCATGGTTGTTGTGTTATTCTCTGTGCATGTGTGTTGAATGCTTTGTTGATGAATATTTCTTCCTGTTAGGCATTGTTGCCATGTTGTGCATATGATTTCATGTGTTAAGATAGAAGTCTGAGAGGAAGTGAAGTGAGTTACGATTGTTTCTCCTTTTTGAGCAAGGATTCCTGCAAAGAGTGCAGTTGAAGTCGTCCGCAAGGAGTGCGTTGACAGAAGGCTCGGGGAGTTAAAATATTGTTCTCAAAGCTCTCAGAAGTGAAAGTGAGTTTTTGAAACCATGCAAGGAGTACGTAGGCTGAAGAAGAAGTCTCAGTTGTAGATTTGAGCAAAGGGAACTAAAGACTGCTGCCGCAGGAAGTGCGCAGAGTCAGGAGGATTCAACACTTGGGAAGTTGTTAAATGATGAGCGCAAGGAGTGCTCGTAAGTTCCTCTGAAGAATCAGAGTGGAAGAATCTCAGGAGATATAGCATCTTCGTGACGTCGTTAACGAAGACTGCATGGAAGGATTCCGTGCCAGGAGGTCCTTAATAAAGGAGAAGAAGGAATCGACGGTCAGGATTCGCAGAGGAAAAGTGCGAAATCCCGTCAGCCACCAGATCTGGAGAAGTTGCGCAAGGGTTAAGCACCGAGGCAGAGGAGAAATCCTGGAGGAGTCATCGGGATATCAAGTCATTGGGGTTTTTTCAAAGTAGAGAAACGAGACCTTGTGGTTCTTGAAATCACGACAAAGAATCTCAGCCGTTGATCCCAAGAGGACACGTGTCAACCATCAGGAGCAGAGTTGGGGTTCAGCTCATTGGAGAATCGGGGTTTACGAGGACATAGAACTCTCGCATATTGGAATCGTGATCCGCGATATCCCGACGGGAGTTTTGAGTCGTCCATCGGCGAGGATACGTGGCAGAAGATCCTGACGAGTCGGCGTTTGGAGCATCGGAGTTTCCGGGGCCAGATTCTTGTGTATGTTGAAATCGCGATCCGGGATTTCCCGATTTGATCTGAGCCGTCGATCACAGTAGGGACATGTGGCGAGAGATTTTGGAGAGTCGGAGTTTGGGATATCGGGGTTTCTGATGTCGTGCAACACTGGTGAGTTGAAATCGCGATCCGCGATTTCCCGATATGGTCAGAGCCGTTCGATCTAAGGGACGCGTGTCCAAGGATCCGAGGGAGTCGGGGTTCGACATTTCATGTTTTTCGAAGACAAAGGAACCGTCGCCTAGGAATTGCGAAACTCCGACACGTGATTTCCCGATCACCACAGGAGTGTGGGCCCCAGGTGTCAGAACAGAGGACAGGTGGCAATTTACATCGGAGTTCGGGGAATTGAAAGTCCCGTGTACATTGACAACGGGAATCGCGAAACTCCGATACGCGATTTCCCGACAGGGTTAAGAGCCATAGTGGAGGACAGGTGTCGGAAGGAAAATCCTCGTTGGAGTCAACACAAGGCGGCGTCGGGAATCAGAGGATCGAAGATCCTGAAGACATAAGTTTCACACACCCCAAATCCGCGAAGTCTGAAACTCCGATAGGGGAAGGACTGTGGCCTTGTGGACCGACAGGTCACATGCAAAAGATTTAACTGGAGGGAGCTAAAGGGTGCAGAAGGTGCCATCGTAGATCGGGGATCGGGAATCCATGAGGTGAGTAATTCGTAACCTCGCAAGTGTCGATTTCCCGACAGGAAATTTCCCGATAAAAGTAAGGAACATGTGGGTGAATGGTCATCGGGGTTCGGGGATTTGTAAGACCCGATTCCGTAGTTTCAAGACTCGCGATCACACGAAGTCTGATTTCCTGATAGGACAAAGGGGGAATCGATAAGAGAGTACTGTGGGTGTAGAAAAGTCCCGATAAGGGATTTGAAGAGCATTTAAGTTCTTCGGGGCTAAGAGTAAGAAGGTCATGTGGGAGTGGACGTGCCTGGTTGGCGCGTTTTGCATCATAGACCTCTTTCCCATTAGAAGATTCACCTCCTTCGCCTTCCTCAAGTGTTGAAGACTCAAAAAATAAACCATCACCTTTCTCACCCCTGATAGTTATGGCTGCACCACCTCCTTTGACGAAGATGCAACAAATCCTAGCTGCTAGGTATGCACCACTGATATTGCCAAACCCAGTATCAGCCATGCCGACAAGAGACTGTCAGAAGTATATGCCCAAATTCACAGGCGAAGGCGATGTGTCTATTGAAAAACATATTGAGGATTTCTACAGTTATGCTGAAAACCTTAATATTGAAGAGGAAGATGTTTGGACACGAGTTTTTGTCCAAAGCTTAGATGGCCATGCTAGGAAATGGTTCAAAGAACTCCCTGCTGGTTCCATAGTTGGAATCGAGAAATTGGATGAGAACTTCTTGAAACATTGGGGTGATAGAAGAGATTTTGTATACTATATCACAGAATTTGGAAATCTAAGGAAACAAAATAGTGAGTCAGTCTCTGATTTTACTAAAAGGTTTAACCAGATGTACAGTAAAATACCAGCAGAGATAAAACCTTCAGATGCTTCCGCCAAAATCACATATTCTGATGCTTTTGACTCAGATTTATGTTTATTGTTGAGAGAAAGGAGGTCACCAACACTGTCTCTGATGAAAGATGTTTCCCTTGAGGTGGAATCAAATATTTTAGCCTCTCAAAAGCTAAAGGTAAATTTTGATAGGAGAAGGCCAAGGAATGAAGCTTCTTCTTCATCAAGTGCTGACCCAAAGTTTGATAAAATGGATAAGATGCTAGAGTCTCTAACCTCTGAGATATCTAAGCTCAAGATTGAAAATAAAAATCCTGTGAAGGGAAGAGGCACTTATGATTATGCAGGCAGGAACCTAAATCAAAATCCTAACAACTTCAAAAGAAATAATCAGCCAACACAGAT
The DNA here is from genome assembly GCA_010110895.2 of Picea sitchensis. NCBI lineage: Eukaryota > Viridiplantae > Streptophyta > Pinopsida > Pinales > Pinaceae > Picea > Picea sitchensis. The sequence continues at coordinate 24,177 of SNQJ01S0055364.1, forward strand.
TTTGCAAAGAGAAAAGAACCTACTGAAGATCAAAGAATAAAGGCCCCTCTTCAGAATGTTGTGATGGATGAAGATGAAGGTGATTATCAAGAAGATGGAGAAGATAATATTCCTTGTGTTGGAGAAGAGACATGGAAATCTTATCTGACACAACACGACTATGAAGAAGCATTGATGACTGAACAGACAGAGGATAATCCTATTGATGATGGCATTTTCATGACAGAAGATAAGAATATATATAATCTCTTATCTAAGTCTGATACTGCCCAACAAAATGCACCAGCCTCTCCCGAAAAGAGCACAACTCCTGTTAAGTAAAAAGATAAGACATCAGAGAATCAGTAAACAAATCCCTCAAAAGTGAAAGCATCAACTCCTCCCAAGAAGACTGTTGCCCATGTCAAGCATCAAACTCCAGAAAGTCGGGCCCCTGTTGAACAACAAAGAAATCGGAAAGCTCCTTTAAAAGAGGTAAAGGTCTCTGATAAAGCCTCTGATAAAGTCCCATATTCGTTCAATTTTGAGGTTGAAATACAGAAAATTAAAATTCCTATTCCTCTAGTTGAGTTAATGAAAAATGAAATGTTCAAAAAGGATATCCTCAAAACTCTAGATCCCAAATCTATATCCCCTTCCGCTGATATTCTCAACATATATGATGAAAAGCCAACCATTACCCTGGGCCAAATGATAGAATACATAGATGAAAGTTGTCCTCCCTTTTACATCTCTCTGAATATTCATGAGAAAACATTACATAACTGTTTGTTGGACTCCGACGCTTCTCACAATTTAATGCCAAAGGCGGTCATGGATGATCTTAGGTTAGAGATCACCAAGTCTTACCACGATCTTTTCTCTTTTGACTCTCAAAAAGTCAAATGTCTCAGAATGATCAAGGACTTGGTTGTAACTTTAACCCAAGCATCCATGAAGACTATGGTTATGGATATAGTAGTGGCAGACATTCCACCTAAATTTGGATGTCTGTTATCAAGATCGTGGATGAAGAGGCTAGGTGGCACTCTTCAAATGGA